>WNWK01019913.1:0-36867 GCA_009830355.1 Cherax destructor | reverse complement strand
GTCATACTACCAGGAGTAGAAAAAAACCCCTCAGACAACCGGGAACAAGAGTTTAGCTCCGGCCCGCTAGATGGAATTGCTGGCTGTAATTTCGTTAATTGCTCTTGACTGAACAAACCGTTACCTTATTTACAACTTTTTTTCCCTAATAAGAAATTTTAACGGCGAAGGAAAGGTATGTTGATAAAAATCGTGAAGGGTGGAAGGGGGTGAAAAAGGGTATCGGAGGGGAAAACGGTACTGAGGCACGGAGGGATGGGGGTACCGAGGGTTGGTTTTGTAACAAAATAAAAGGGGAGACAGATGAGGAGGCTAAAGGTAGGATATTGAGGGAATTGGGATTATTAGGTGAGGAAAGAGAGGAAGGAATGTGGGGAAATTTTGGAGGGGGGGTATGGGAGGCGGTGGGGGTTTGAGATTGGGAAATCCCCCGGCATAACGGGTTGCGGGGTTATTTAACTTGCGAGTTTTGAAGGGAAATTCGTTAAAATGGTAAATGAACTGAAAAAAGGAGAATATGGGTAGTCGGATGAAACGGGGTTGTAGTACTAGTGGCGAAAGGGGTATCAGGAGGGGTTAGGTGATTATAGGGGAATAGCATTATTGACTGCAGATTATAAAATATTTGCAAGGTTTTAGCAACGGATCAAAAGAGGTTAGGGAATGTTGCTGAGGACAATACGGGGTGCCGGGACGGAAGTATCAGAGCAGGGCATAGTATAAAGCAGTTTATTGAAATAGTCAGATGGGAGGAGTATTGGGGGTGGAATTGGCAGAAGGGCGTATGATAGGGTGGACAGGAAATGTTATTGGATATTTTGGGTAGGCAAGGGTTTGGGGAGGTAGTTATAGGATGGGTTCGAACTTTGTATGAGGGCTTTAGTTAGGGTGCAAATTAATGGGAATGTGGGAAGAAAGGTGGAGATGAAGAAGGGTCTGCGGCAGGGATGTCCGCTGTCGCGTCCCTTTTGCTATTAGGATCCGTTTTATAGGTTGGTGGAGGAGGGTTTCGGGAGGGGGTGACATGGAGGAGGATGCAGAGGGGTATTGTTGGTTATGTAGATGATACTACAGTGTTGGTCAGGTCTGAAAGCAGTTGAGAATGATCAATGAGTTGGTTGAAAAGGTTTGGGAAGGACGGGAATGAGGGTGAATAAGGAAAAATCTAATTTATTGGAGGTAGGCAGTTGGTGGAAACGTTGGAGAAACGGGAGGGATGGAGTTGTGTGAAAAATATAAAAATATGTGGGATAGTGTTCCGTGCTGATCCTTTGGTGGCTAGAGAGGTAAATTCAAGATTGGTAGTGGATGCTGCTATTGATAGGATGAAGGGATGGGGAATGAGAGAGGTAACTTTGTTGCAAAGGGTGGTAGTTATTAACGTTTTAGTGTATAGTAAATTGTGGTTTAGGCGGTGGTATATCCTCTCTTAGAAGTGGATGTGCAGCGGTTGTTGAAATACGTGTTGAAGTTTGTATGGGGGAATGGGAGACATTGGATGCATAGGGAAATGAGTGGAAATGAGGGTGAGGTGGGGGTTAGGGTTGGTGCCCTTGAGGTGTAGGTTAAGGAGTGTTTTGTGAGGCTGAGTTTTTGATGAGGAGGAGGGGGCAAACGTGGGATTGGTGATGAAGGAGGTGCGAAGGTGGTGGGAGGAAAGGATATATTGCTTTGTGAGGCTATTTTATGAGGGTTATTGTTATGAAGGAGCCGGGAAGGTGTAGAGTAAGCCGTTTGGATAGGGTGGGGGATGGAGAGAATGGAGATGCAAGGGAGTGAGGTTTATCCTTTGTATGATTGGAAAGGAATTTGGGGTGGTTAAAGAAGTTGAAAGGTGCACCCAAGGGTGAGGAAACAGGGGTATAGGTTTCTTCAGGGTATTTTGGCGTCAGGGCGGCTTTATGTAATGGGGTTGAGTGGGGATGGGTATTGATCGTAGGTGTGGGGAGGTGATCCTTATCACGCCATCTATTTTTGTGAGGTTTGGAAGCAGTGAGGAAATGGTTTGGGGAGTTTGAGGATGGTAGGTGGGGAGGGGTATCCGTTTTGAGGGCTTTGAGTTTAATTTGGGGAAGTTCTCGGAAAGCATACGTAGAGGATGTCTTATTTGGTGTTGGATTTTATACTATATCTTGGGGTATGAGGGCGTAGGGATGGTTCGAATAAGGGCTTTAGGAGCGGGGTTTTATAGGACAAAATGTAGGAATCGGAGTTTGTATAGTGGGGTATGGAACAGGGCTTTTAGTGGTTATCAAGAGATGACAGTGAATAACTGTTGGGGTGCCAAGGTGAAAGGACTGGGTGTTGATTATGGTAAAGTCACGGGAGGTGAAATGGGTAGAAGGGTGGGTAGGAGGATAGTAATGTAGGTAGGGAGAGAGGGGGTGGGGGTTTGTGTTTTAAAGGATTGGGAGGAGGGGTTAGTAGCTGGGTATTCTAGGTTCGGCAATAGATCAGGGAATGGGCGGGGAATTTTCTGGTTCAGTGCTCTAGTCTGGGAAATAAGATAAAAGTAGTGTATTGTTCATAGAGACACCTTGAGGTAATGGGAACATTATGATTATGCTCTAGTGTCTAGTGTAATGTAGTGAGGTGCTATGTTGTTTTGGCATATGTATTATTTGATAATTATAAGCGTTCATATGTTTGGAACGCTCTTATGTATTAATATGTACATATACCTGTCTCTTAATGTGTAATGTCAGGATTAGAATTAAGGAATATTATTAGAATAACAGCAAAGGAAAGTAATATGTGTATTTAAGTATATTAATGTTTTTATATACGGTTAGGGTGTGGTCGCAGTGCACTGCGATGTCAGTGAGAGACAGTCCAAGTTTAATTGTTTCATCTTGTGGAGAACATTTGCCTGGTTTAGGATTATCTGTGTTAACGAAGTCGTTAGTTATTATTGTGATATTTATAATTTACATACTTGACAGAATTCAAGAGGATGCATGGAAATAATGGTACCATGTAATATACAGTTCTGATTGTACAATTTAGTGTAGATAGTACAATTTAGTGTGATTTAGGGGTATAGGGTGTGCTATGTATACATATAGTTGGTTTACTCAAAGATTTCAGAGGGGAGTTTTAAGTTAGGAAGGTTAAGGAGGGGGGGGGCATATTGCTTTTGTAAGTTTTGACTAGTGGTTTTTTTTTTGTTCATAGAGGCTCCTTGATGTTATGAGCAATATGATGATCATGTATTCGTAACAAGTATAATGTGGTGAGTTTCTAGGTCGATTAGAATATATTAATTATGTTGGTAATTATAAGCGTTCATATGTTTAGAACGTTTCCATGTATGTAATATGTATATATACCTGTTTCTTAATAAAAAAAAAAAAAAAAAAAAGTTACAAAGGTAATGAGCTCCAGGTAGAGCTGGTCACAATCATGACAAGTTACAAAGGTAATGAATCATAAACACGTCCATACATGGTTACAATCATGAACAAATTACAGAGTAATGAGCAATTAACAAACATTCTAGGGAATGCATGCATTGCCCCAACAACAGATGTTGCTAGGTGCCTGTCCCTCTTCGGCAGGACAGCCAGAAAGCCATTGCAAACAGCAGCAGGTTGCGCCAGGATCTGCTGCAAGCAGGAGCACCATCGACGAAGTCGAAGAGGTCAGCGACTCCGCTAGCAGCCCGAGGGAGAGCTGCCCTGGGAACGTGTCAAAGTCCTGGTGGACGCCAATTTGATTGCAGATCCCAGGCCCTCTGTAAAGGTGAAGGCGCGGCAGCTGTCACCTGTCTGCTGGACGGGGCTGTTGGTTGTTCCACCTGGAGCCCTCCGGGTGCCCAGACATCCACCGTGCGCACGGATGTTGAAGCTTGAGGAACTGAGTGCCACTGCCTGTGGCACACCTGACAGCTGCCTCGCGGTCGAACTCCACGGCGCTGTCCCTGAAGTGCCACGAAGTTCCCGTGAGCCCGCCACACCCTGTGCCATCGCTGACATCGTGGGCTGGGAGGGGAAAAGTACCCTATACAGTTGGGGTGGTGCTGGGAGTTGGGTGGGTGAGGCCAGGGGTGAGGGGTTATTTAGTTAGTTAGTTCAGACTCTCAGGTAAGGACCCACTAGGGGCGAGGGGGAAGTGGGGACAGAAGAAGAATAGCCGGTGAGAGGAAGAGCTTAAGTAGAAGAGAAAGAGTCAGGACTAAACCCAACAGTCTAACTACGTATTAAGGGGTTATGAGAGGGTCACTGTTTACAACACGGGGCAGCCCGGGGAGGGGGTGAAGGGCACTTTCCTACACACTGATTGCGCACTGTTGTTTACACTGTCCTGCCTACAACAAACACATTTATTTATTTCCCATGCACATCTTGAAAGATATGTGCACGTGACTCCCCAAAACCAGTGTTCCCTTCATTGGAACTGGAGTCCTGCAGCAAATGGTTAGTAGACAACAAACTATCGTTACACCTCGGGAAAACAGAAGCCATACTCTTTGGCACGAAATATAAGCTGAGAAGGGTAAATAATTTTAATGTCCGGTGTAATGGGGAATCCATCACTTCAGTTTCCTCAGTAAAATATCTGGGAATCCCCTTTGACCCATGCATGTCAGGAGAATTGATAGGGAACAGTGTAGTAAAGAAAGCGAATGCCAGACTGAAGTTCCTCTACAGACAAGCACAGTGTCTACCTACTGAGGCTCGCAGGACCCTATGTCTTTTCCTTATACAATGTCATATTGACTACGCTTGCTCTTCATGGTACTCTGCCTTGACAAAAAAAAAAAAATGAAAGATAAGCTGCAAATCACCCAGAACAAAATGGTAAGATTCATCCTGGACCTGGGTCCAAGAGAGCATGTAGGCCAGGATGAATTACAACAATTGGATATGCTGAATATTGAAGACAGAGTAAAACAACTTAAATTGAATTAAGTTTATGAAATTGCTCAAAAACAGTGTCCAAAATATCTTGCTGTCAATTTTGTCAAGGCTGGGAACCAAAGCAGTCATAGTACTAGGGGGAGAGAGCACAACTTTGCAGTACCCACAGTCAGTGGCCAGGCTTCAAACTGCCTGCACATGTCAAAGCCAGTCAGTCATAGCATCAGCCAGTTCAAGAAGAGAGCCAAAAGCTACCTAATGAATGTAGCGACAGAAAGGGAGGAGAATAATTTTTAATTTTTTTTTAGCTAACATACATGTAAATGTAAATAACTCTTTTACCTTATTCCTAGTATATTTTTTATAGTATAAAACATATATCTCCTACAGTTATAATATTAAGGTATTAAATGGACCCCAATGGAAATAAGTCACTCTGTCTGACTTTTTTGGGTTATCCTGGGTTCTCTACACATATGCTATGTATGGCAGCTGGTAGTGCTGCTGTTGTCATACAGAGTGATGGCTCTCTTAAAGAAATTGGAGCACGCATCAATAACTGGGCCTCTACCCTTCAGACAGAACTGTTTGCCATACTCCTTGCACTCAAATGCGTCCATGTATCTAAGGTTAACTCTCTAAATAACAAAAAGGCACAATACCGTGACTGGAACAATACACACACAACCCGCACATATAAAGAGAGGAGCTACGACGACGTTTCGCCCGACTTGGACCATTTACAAAGTCACACTAACACACAGAGACAGAGGAAGGGTATTTATAGGCAGGCAGACAGGGGAGGGTACAGAGAGTGGGAAATGTAGGAGTAGTGGTAGTAGTGGTAGTAGTAAAGGTAGTAGTAAAGGTAGTAGAGTAGACAGTCATATGGGAAGGAGCACTGCTATGAGGCTAGCGGCCGCAAGGGGGTACGAGAGGAAGAAAAGCGAAAAATGAAGGAAAATACAAGGCAAAAGAAAGAACAGAAAGAAAGGAAAACCCAAGGAGAAAAAAGGAGAAGGGGAAGATAAGACAGGGAAGGAATCAGGTTAAGTCACGGGTGTTCTGAAGTTTAGAGCATTTAACAATGTAATGAGAGAGGAAAGCATCAACAGAGACAAAGCCAGGGCTAAGATTCATACAGGGAAAGTTGTGTATAAGGGAGGATTCAACCAGGCGGCGACTATGAAAGTTAGACGTAGGGTAGACAGTTTTAGCAGAAGACCAATCAATGGGATGACTGTGATCTCTGACATGACAGAAAAGAGCATTATTAGTGTCGGCAAGCCTAACACTATTTTTGTGCTCCCTGAGTCTGTCAGAAAGAGATCGGCCAGTTTCTCCGAAGTACTGAAGAGGACAGGAGGAGCAAGAAATAGAGTAGACACCAGGAGAATCTGTGGAGGTAGGGGAGGTATGAACTAGATTAGTGCGAAGAGTGTTAGTTTGGCGAAAGGTAAGTTTGATGTCTAAGGAACGGAGAGAGTTGCTGAGATTAGAGAGACCAGAGATGTAGGGAAGGCAGAGGACTGGAGAGTTCTCAGGAGTAGAGGGTTTAGGAGAGAAGAAAGTCCGTTTAGCACGAGAGAAAGCAGAGTCTATGAAATGGGAAGGGTAGCCCAGGCGGGAAAAAGAATTATGAAGAGTGGAAATTTCTGCTTCAAGAAACTGAGGATCACAGATGCGGAGAGCACGGAGAAAGAGGAGATAAGAACACTCTTCTTGACAGAGGAGGCATGATAAGAGAAGTAATGAATGTACATGCCACTGTGCATAGAGCTTGCGGTACACGGAGAAGGCAAAACCTGTAACTGAACGGTGGACATGAACATCAAGGAAAGGAAGCAAAGAATTAGATTCCCAATCAGCTTTAAACTTAATGGAAGGGGCAAGATTATTAAGAGCATCAAGAAAAGGTTGGAAGAGACTTAAGTCATGAGGCCAAAGAGCAAAGATGTCATCTACATAGCGGAGCCAGAGTGAAGGACGTACATCAATAGTGGGAAGAAGAACAGTCTCGAAGTATTCCATATAAAGATTAGCAAGAACAGGAGATAGAGGAGAGCCCATAGCGACACCAAAGGTTTGAGAATAATATTTACCTTGAAAGGAAAAGGAGTTAGAGTCCACGCAAAGTCGGACTTTGTAAATGGTCCAAGTCGGGCCGAAACGTCGTCGTAGCTCCTCTCTTTTATATGTGCGGGTTGTGTGTGTATTGTTAACTCTCTAATTGTAACTGATTCTCTGTCATCCATAAATGCTCTCAACTCATCAAGTATAACTTGTAGCATGCTCGTGTCAGAAGCCAGGCACAGGTATGGTAGGATTCTGGATAGTAGAGTCAGAGTGCACATGCTGTGGATTCCATCTCACATTGGTCTTCAGATGCATGATAGAACTGATAAATTGGCTAAGTTTTATGCTTTCAAAGAGGGGATAGATTACAATCTTGGCTTGTCAGTTAGCAGTTTGAGAACAATAATACGAAAAGAACTTCAACTGAATTTTATTGACTTAAGACTCAGGGAGTTTGACACCAGTCAGTCCATCTATCATCATTCTATCATGCAGGAGGAGCCACATGTCTATGGTGCATCCAACAAAATAAGCAGACTCTTGGATGTCACTACCGCCCGCCTCCGGCTGGGTTACAAGTATCTTTGGCAGGTTAAATCACCACCACCAGATGTAGACCAAACAAGATGTAAACTTTGTCAGTTGGATTATTGTCACACCCTGCGTCATTATGTACTGGAGTGCGATAAAATTAATGAATTCAGAGACTACTCATTCAGAAATGTTCAAGATATGTCAAAGTATTTTATCCACAGTGGTATATTACAGACCATTCTGGAAAAATACCCTGACTTTGCTCCCTGTAAATAAAGCATTGACACGTGTGTGTGTGTGTGTGTGTGTGTGTGTGTGTGTGTGTGTGTATGTACATGTGTGTATGTGTATGTGTGTATGTATATACATGTATGCGTGTGTATGTGTATATGTATATGTGTGTGTGTGACCCAACAATTAAAATTTGCACCAATAACTCATTACAGTTGTGGCTGGGTGTAGACTAATAGATTGCTCATTGCTTTATAATTTGTTCATGAGTGCAACCATGTACAGACGTAAGTAAATTTACTTACATGATTCATTACCTTGTAACTAGTGAATTAATTACCATTGTACCTTGTTCAGCTATCAAAACTTTGGGGCCCAGTCTCTGGACCCTATATATACCTCTGTAATCTGCAAATACCTTTGTAACTTGTCATGATTGTGACCATCTGAGTTCATTACCTTTGTAACTTGCTCAGCTATCAAACTTTGAGGTCCAGTCCCTGGACCCATTATGTACCTCTGTAATCTTTTGACTACCGCCCACAGGATGGGTATGGGGTGCATAATAAAGATATCAAACTAACTGATGATCTATGTAACTGTATTTGTGTATACCTGAATAAACTTACTTACTATCCTCCCATACACCCCGCCCCCTCCCCCCGGGGCGTGGGGGAGGATTTTTTTAATTAATTATAATCAAAAGAAGCGCTAAACCACAAGGGTCATACAGCTCGTGGGGGAGGAGGCACTGACTGGTCCGCTACCTGGACACTCGGCAGTTAGTTTGATATCTTTATTATGCACCCCATACCCATCCTGTGGGCGGTAGTCAAAAGATTACAGAGGTACATAATGGGTCCAGGGACTGGACCCCAAAGTTATGATAGCTGAGCAAGTTACAAAGGTAATGAACTAACAAGCTACAAAGATAATGAACTCACAAGTTACAAAGGTAATGAAACATGTAAGTAAATTTACTTACTTACGTTTATGCATGGTTACAATCATGAACAAATTATAACGCAATGAACACTTCACTAGTCTACACCCAGTCACAACTGTAATGAGTTCTTGGTGCAAATTTTATTGTTGGGTCACATATACACATACACACACACACATACACACACATATAGGGCCTAGGGCCACAGTATTGGAAACGAGGCTGAAGGTTTGGTACACAAATGCAGATGGAATCACGAATAAGTATGAAGAGTGGAATGAAAGAATAGGAGAAATGTCCCCAGACATCATAGCAGTCACAGAAACTAAACTAAATGAGGCAATATCAGATGCAATCTTCCCACAAGGATATCAGATCCTGAGGAAAGATAGAAGGAGCAGGGGGGGAGGAGGGGTCGCACTGCTCGTAAGGAATCATTGGAGATTTGAGGAAATGGCAGGAATGGAGGTGTGTAGAGAAAGGGACTTTATAGTAGGTACCATCCAGTCTGGGGAGCACAAGATAGTCATTGCAGTGATGTACAACCCACCACAAAACTGCAGGAGGCCAGGAGAGGAATATGACGAGAACAACAGAGCAATGGTGGACACCTTGGCGGAGGTGGCAAGAAAAGCGCACATGAGCAGAGCGAGTTACTGGTCATGGGCGATTTCAACCACAAAGAGATCGACTGGGAGAACCAAGAACCACGTGGGGGTCCAGAAACTTGGAGAGCCAAGATGATGGACGTGGTACTGGAAAACCTGATGCACCAACATGTCAGGGACACGACCAGAGATAGAGAGGACGAACCAGCAAGGCTGGACCTTGTATTCACCCTGAATAGCTCAGATATCGAGGACATAACACACGAGAGCCCCCTGGGAGCCAGTGACCATATGGTGCTGAGCTTTGAGTACATAGTAGAGCTACAGGTGGAGAGGGAAAATGGTGCTGAAAGAGACATACCAGACTATAAAAGAGGGACTACACAGGTATGAGGAATTTCCTGCAGGAGATTCTGTGGGAAAGGAAATGGAAGGACAGTCAGTAAATGAAATGATGGAATACGTAGCGACAAAGTGCAAGGAGGCAGAGGAACGGTTTATACCCAAAGGAAAAAGAATAAATGGGAAGACAAGAAAGAGCCCTGGTTTACCCAAAGATGTAGGGAGGCAAAGACTCAGAGTGCCAGAGAATGGAAAAGATACAGAAGGCAAAGAACCCAAGCAAACAAGGAGATTAGTCGAAGAGCTAGAAACAGTATGCACAGGTACGGAGGAGGCCCAGAAACAGTACGAAAACGACATAGCATCGAAAGTCAAGTCTGACCCGAAACTGATGTACAGCCACATCAGAAGGAAGACAACAGTAAAGGATCAGGTGATAAGGCTGAGGAGGGAAGATGGGGAACTCACAAGTAATGATCAAGAGGTATGTGAGGAGCTCAACTCGAGGTTTAGGGAAGTATTCACAGTGGAGGAAGGGAGGCAGTTGGGTAGACAGGACAGGGTGCATCACCAACAAGGGATGTATCGAGTGCTGGAGGAATACACACATCTGAGGGGAGGTGAAGCAGTTACTCAGTGACCTTGATACCTCAAAGGCAATGGGTCCGGACAATATCTCACCATGGGTCCTTCGGGAAGGAGCTGAGGTTCTGAGTGTGCCACTTACCAAAATTTTCAACACATCCCTTGAAACTGGGCAGCTACCTGAGATATGGAAAAGGCCAACGTAGTCCCCATCTTTAAAAAGGAGACAGAAAAGAGGCACTAAACTACAGACCGGTGTCACTTACGTGTATAGTGTGCAAAGTCTTGGAGAAAATCATGAGAAAAAAAATGGTGGAGCATCTGGAGCAGAACAGGTTAATCAACGCCAGACAGCACGGTTTCAGGGAAGGCAAATCCTGTGTAACAAACCTCCTGGAGTTCTATGATAAAGTAACAGAGGTAAGGCAAGAGAGAGAAGGGTGGGTTGACTGCATTTTCTTGGACTGCAGGAAGGCCTTTGACACAGTTCCTCACATGAGATTAGTAAAAAGATGGAAGACCAAGCGTGTATAACAGGAAGGGCACTGGAATGGATCAGGGAATACCTCACAGGAGGCAACAACGGGTCATGGTGCGTGATGAGGTATCACAGTGGGCGCCTGTGACGAGTGGTGTACCGCAGGGGTCAGTCCTAGGACCAGTGCTATTCTTGCTATATGTGAATGACATGACGGATGGGATAGACTCAGAAGTGTCTCTTTTCGCAGATGATGTGAAATTAATGAGGAGAATCACATCGGATGAAGACCAAGCAGGACTTCAAAGTGACCTGGACAAGCTTGACATCTGGTCTAGCAACTGGCTTCTCGAATTTAACCCCACCAAATGCAAAGTCATGAAGATCGGAGAAGGGCAAAGAAGACCGCTGACAGAGTACAGGCTAGGTGGACAAAGGCTACAAACCTCATCAAAGGAGAAAGACCTTGGGGTGAGTATAACACCAAGCACGTCTCCGGAAGCACACATCAACCAGATAACGCGGCAGCATATGGGCGACTGGCAAACCTAAGATTAGCGTTCCGTTACCTTAACAAGGAATCGTTCAAGACACTGTATACCGTATACGTCAGGCCCATACTAGAATATGCAGCACCAGTCTGGAACCCACACCTGGTCAAGCACGTCAAGAAACTAGAGAAAGTGCAAGGTTTGCGACAAGGTTAGTTCCACAACTCAGGGTCTGTCTTATGAAGAAAGGTTGAGGGAAATAGGACTAACAACACTGGAGGAAAGAAGGGTCAGAGGAGACATGATAACGACATACAAAATACTGCGGGGAATTGACAAGGTAGATAGTGACAGGTTGTTTCAGAGAGGGAACACAGAAACAAGGGGACACAACTGGAAGCTGAAGACTCAGATGAGTCAAAGGGATGTCAGGAAACATTTCTTCAGCCACAGAGTAGTCAGGAAGTGGAATGGACTAGAGAAAGATATAGTGGAGGCAGGAACCATACATAGTTTTAAGACAAGGTATGATAAAGCTCATGGAGCAGGGAGAGCAGAGACCCAGTAGCAGACAGCGAAGAGGCGGGGCCAGGAGCTGAGTCTCGACCCCTGCAACCACAATTAGGTGAGTACAATTAGGTGAGTACACACACACGCACACACAACAGGCCCAGCCTTCAATCGACATGTGCACAGGACAAAAAGGCAATCAACACGCGCGCACACACACACACACACACACACACACACACATACACACGTAGCAATGCTTTATTTACAGGGAGCAAAGTCAGGGTATTTTTCCAGAATGGTCTGTAATATACCACTGTGGATAAAATACTTTGACATATCTTGAACATTTCTGAGTGAGTTGTCTCTGAATTCATTAATTTTGTCGCACTCCAGTACATAATGACGCAGGGTGTGACAATAATCCAACTGACAAAGTTTACATTTTGTTTGGTCTACATCTGGTGGTGGTGATTTAACCTGCCAAAGATACTTGTAACCCAGCCGGAGGCGGGCGGTGGTGACATCCAAGAGTCTGCTTATTTTGTTGGATGCACCATAGACATGTGGCTCCTCCTGCATGATAGAATGATGATAGATGGACTGACTGGTGTCAATCTCCCTGAGTCTTAAGTCAATAAAATTCAGTTCTAGTTCTTTTCGTATTATTGTTCTCAAACTGCTAACTGACAAGCCAAGATTGTAATCTACCCCCTCTTTGAAAGCATAAAACTTAGCCAATTTATCAGTTCTATCATGCATCTGAAGACCAATGTGAGATGGAATCCACAGCATGTGCACTCTGACTCTACTATCCACAATCCTACCATACCTGTGTCTGGCTTCTGACACAAGCATGCTACAAGTTATACTTGATGAGTTGAGAGCATTTATGGATGACAGAGAATCAGTTACAATTAGAGAGTCAACCTTAGATACATGGACGCATTTGAGTGCAAGGTCATTCGTCGCTCAACCTTGGTGTCGAGCGGACGTGCGACTAGCCTGCCTCTACCGGCGCCTTGTGACATTGTTGTTTTCACAACATGGCGCAGTTGGGTCGTCGCCGAGTTAACACTGTGTGTATCCAGATGATTCGTGGGCTGTGTCGGGCCAGAATGCTTCTGTTCTACTGACTACCATTTGCGCGACGTCTACGGATTGGAGAATGACGATTTGTGTGGTGTGGCTATAAATGGTGCATATAGATTCTTCATTAAGCTTCGCACTGCCGATGTGTATGAGAGGATTGTCGCCAGGTTTCAGGAAGTACCTGTGGATGTGAATTCGGCAGTAACGGTGTGTCTTCACGACGTATCCAGGTACTACGTTTGGGTCAAGGTCCGTAATTGTCCATTTGAGGCGACGGAGGCTGATTTGAGAACAGTTTTTGAGAGATATGGAACTGTTCATACGGCGACGGTGGGCAGGTGGTCGGAAGGGATGTTTCAAGGTCTGCTGGAGGGAACGTTTACGTTAAAAATGACGTTACGCCATCCCATCCCTTCCTACATACTGTTGGAGGACTTCAGGACTCAAGTCATGGTTACCTATGCGGGCAACGTCGTACATGCAGGTTGTGTGGGGCCTATGATCATATGGCTGTGCAGTGTGGTAAAGGACGGGCCCAAAGGATGTTGGACATCAACGAGAGTCTTCGGTGCATCGTACGGAGGAGCGTGGGTCGGCCAACCCTATGTCGGGTGCAAGTTGGAGTGCTGAGGTGGACAGGTCGGAATCTTTGGAGGATGGATGTGCGACCTTACCAGGGGTACCGGAATCATCTGTCCAGGAGTCTGGAGCCGTGGGAGGAGTATCGGCGGCTGATGAGAGGGTAGCAGAGGAGGCGTTTGCTACAGTGTTGCAGGACCTTTTGGGCACCCCAGGTCAGGTGTGTGTGGACGAACCTGCAGCTGCCTTGGAGTCAGCGGGGGACAGGGAAGCTGAGGTGGGTGGCCTCTCTGGGGCTAGTGCCTCAGCCGCAGGACAGCTGCTTCACGTGGAGGCGGAGGTGCACTTCGATGGCCTCCAGGAGGTGGGTATGGAGGAAGAAAGTGCGTCACGGAAGAGAGCGGCCCAGTCTGATACGGACGACGTGCTCACACCGGCGCAACGTCCGGGTAAGAAGATGTGGGCTGATGTAGCGAGGGGTGATGTTGGAGGTCCCAAGGGACAGAGACTCTTGAAAGGTGGTACCCGAGACTCTGGGAGTGACCGTGGTGGCACTCGGGGGAAAGGGGATCGGCAAGTGCCAGTGCCTAAAGGAAAACCCCCTCTGTCGGTTTCAAGTGCTTTACCGTGAATATTAATGGTTTGTGTGATAAGATGAAGCGTGAATGGTTTCGTGGGTATTTGGTGAGGTATGGTATAGACGTGGTTTTTGTACAGGAACATAACCACAAGTATGGTTGTCAGTTACTGATTGAAGGATACACTGTTTACGCTGCACACTCCTTGAGATTGAAAGGGGTGTGGCGATATAATTAGGAGACTAGCCCGTTTGTTGTCCATCACTGTGTGGTGGGTGGGGTGGGGCGGGTCATACGGGTGGATGGATCATGGGGGAGGGATCGGGTGTCCTTTGTGTGTATTTATGGTCCGGCGGAAGCGGATGGTAGGGTAAAGACTGATTTTGTGAGGGATGTGTTAGTTTATCACCTACGATCGCTACCTGCGGTGCGGTGGTGGTGGTGATTGGAACTGTGTGACACGTCGTAGAGACGTGGAACCAAGAAGCGGGTATTGTTCGGTTTTGCTGGGGATCTGTTACATGGTGTGGGGTTGGTGGATGTGGGGGTGCTGCATGGGAGCGTGGAGCACACGTTTGTGAGAGGTTATGCTGCTCGGCTGGATCGGTTATATGTGACTAGGAGAGCGGAAGTGAGGAGGTGTGTGTGTTGGATGTGGTTTTCGGACCACAGGGGGTTTTGGTGGATTTGGGGTGGGAGGGTTGCCTCGCAGGTACAGGAGTTATTGGAAATTAAATGTCCGGTTGCTTCAAGAGGAATGGGGAGGGATACGTTTGGGGTTTGTGGGACAGGTTGTGGTCCGAGGTGCGTGTGGATGGGGATTTGTTACTCTGGTGGGACAATGTGGCTAAGGGCAAGATAAGGGACTTCTATGTTAGACGGGGGAGGGAGGATAATCAGTTTGCGTATGGACTTATTAGGTATTTGGAGGGACAGTTAAGGGATTGTTATGGGAGAGGATGTGGGAGTGCGGGTTACCCTGTTGTGGAAATAGAGGGTTGAAAGATAAAATTCGGGTTTGCAAAATGAAAGGTTTGATGCTGCAAGGGTGGCGGGTGGGTTAGAGGAGGTGGTATGGGGTGACAAGCCGTCGGCATGTGTCCTGCGGGGGCAGGCATGTAGGCGTCGAGCGACAGAAATTGTAGGTTGTGTGTGCATGAGGACTTGGGAGGGTATAGGGTGGGGCAAGAGTTGGTTACGACAGAGGGCATGGGACGGTATGTGGATGGGTGGTATGGGTCGTATATGAGGAGCGGAGGGGTGCAGGAGGAGGCTTTAAGGGATATGGGTGGTTGGGTGCAATGTGGACTTGAGAGGGGGGATAGGGAGGGGTTGAGTGGTGATATAGTGGAGGATGAAGTGTGGACGGCCTTGATGGGTATGAGCAGGGTAAGGCGCCAGGGATAGACGGATTACGAGTGATTTTTATATACAGCATTGGGGGTTTTAAAGGGTTTTAGTGCAGTTGTTAAATGTCATGAAGAAGGGGTGTCTTGGGGATTCACAGTCTACGGCTATTGTGGTTATGGTGCCAAGGGACTAGTCAGACGACGGTGAGGACTATAGGACTATTTCCCTTATGTGCGCGGACTATAAGTTATTTGCGAAAATATTAGGCAATCGATTGAAAAGGGTCTTAGATAAGGTTATTGTTGGGAGTCAATATGGGGTGCCGGGAAGGTCTATGTACGTGGGGCATGGGGTTATTCGGGGTTTATCGAGAGTAGGCAGAAGGAGGGAGGGGGGGTGTTAGCACTGGATTGGAGGGCAGCGTATGATAGTGTGGAACGTGAAGCGTTGTGGAGCATTATGAGGTGGCAGGGGTTTGGTAAGGAGATGGTGAGTTGGGCACGTACTTTGTACTGGGGAGCAAGTATGTGTGTGCAGTTGAATGGGAGGGTGGGGCAGCGTGTCAGGATGGGAAGGGGTTTACGTCAGGGTTGCCCACTGTCTCAATTGTTGTTCGCATGCCTGCAGGACCCATTTTATAGGGCTGTAGAAGCGTCTGTTCGGGGGCAGGGAAAGGGGGATCTGGGTGTTGGGAATCCTGGTATAGTGGGCTATGTGGATGACACGACGATTCTTGTGGAAAGGGGGATTAGAGCGTGTGGGCAGGGTCATTGAGGTTTTGGGGAAGCGACGGGTATGAATGTAAATGAGGATAAGTCGAAATTCATGAGATTCGGGACTGGGAAGGGATGGTGGGCGGGGTTCTTGGGGAAGGTGGTGTTTAGTGGATCGGGTGAAGATTTGTGGTGTGGTGTATATGGGATGCAGGGAAGCGAGGTGGTTAGTCGGAGGGTGTAGTACAGAGGGTGTTGGGTAGATTAGATGGTTTGAGGCCGTCATCTCACGCTGCACCAACGGGTAATAGTGGTTAACGTGTTGCTATATAGTAAATATGGCATGTGGCGGCATTGTACCCGTTGGTGCAGGGGACGTTCAGAGTTGTTGCGTAGGGTTTTCGTTTATTTGGGGATCGGGTTGTGATTGGTTACGAAGGGGTGGTTACTCTCCCGTTACGCCAGGGAGGGCTAGGGTTGATTCCATTGGAATGCAGATTGAAGAGTGTTTATGTGAAGCGGGGTTACCTGAGGGTGGTTGGGGATGGGGGAGGGATAGGGCTTCTGCATGAGGATATAAGGAGGTGGTGGGGAGGGAGGGATTTAAGGGAATGTGAGGACATGTTACGGGTCCTACTTATTGTTAGAGATCCTTCACATATGAGGGTCAGGACTCTTGAGAAGGCGGTGCGGTCTCGGGAGGTGGCAGGGTGGAAGGGTGTACCCTCTGTATGCTTGGAAGGATATTTGGGGGAGGTTAAGGAGATTGCGGCTTCGTCCGTGTGTGCGGGAGGTATTTTTCCGGTTTCTTCATGGGATTTTACCGTCAGGGGTGGTTTTACGTAACAGAGGTCTTAGGGTAGATGGGATGTGTCAAGCTTGTGGGGAGGATGACACAGCGTTTCATAGTGTATATTTTTGTGAGCGTTTGGGTGTTGTGAGGAATGGTTGGGGCGTGTGATTTGCTTAGTGGGGGTGGATTGTCAGTGTTGAGGGCACTTAGTTTGGATGTGGGAGGAGTGGGGTGGAGGTTCAGAGGGCAGTGGCGTATGTAATGGCAGATTTTGTTTTCATTTCATGGGCTATGAGGGATAAAGGGGTTAGTGAACGACGGATGGCACTGGCGGCAGGGTTTTATAGAACGAAGTGCCGAAATAGGGACCTCTATGGGGAAGGTGGGTGAGGATTTTCCTGTGGGTTACAGGGATTTCACCATGGGGGTCTTGTAGTCCTTGTGAGTGTCAGGGGTATCCGACGGGCTGGTCTCCCGTGGGGGGGGGGGGTATTGTGAGGCATTGAATGCGGTTGTTGGAGCTCGTGTGATTGTGCGTGAGGGATCGAGGTTGGTTAGCTTAGGGGGGGGGTATCAATGTATTGTTGTATGTGTTTGTATGCACGTAGTGTGTGGAAGGGCATTTACATTGTCCTGTTGGGGTTTTGATGTGTGGTTTAGTATTGATGTATCACTTGTAACTTTTGTGATATGGCCGAGCTGGTCTCGAGACCCTATGGGGTTCTCATAATGTATATAGTGTGAAAGGGTGTGCTCTCAGTGGTGTAGGTTTGTGTAGAGCGCATTGTATATCTGCTCTTTAGTTAGTGTGTGGTTGTGTTGAGTTGTTGTAATGATATTGACTGTAAAATGTATGTCTTGTACACAGTATTTGGGATGATGGTTTTGCCTTACGTTATCGCTTTATTGTATATTGTCTCTTGTATTTAAGAGTTTTGTATATGTTATACTTGTGTTTCAATAAAATATAAAAAAAAAAAAAAAAAATTTCTTTAAGAGAGCCATCACTCTGTATGACAACAGCAGCACTACCAGCTGCACCAGTGGATTGGTGAACTGAACCATCAACGTAAATAATTTGTGAGAGAGTGTGCTGTTTGGCTAAATTATCAATACAGCTTAAGGCATCATGTTTGGCTTCAAGGCGAAGCTTTGGTTGTGATTTAAGAAGTAGTTTGGGGGGAAATGGAGGGATGGTAGTTTGGAATGGGGTAATATTCCATGGAGCGGAGAAGTGCCGCTGTTGCCTTACTTGCCACAGATCATGTATCTGATTCATGCGGAGGTCGGTTCCAGTTTTTTCGATCCATCTGGAGGGATGTTCACCAGTGCTGAGGAAAGTTTGGAGGGCTTCTGTGCAGGGGTTTGAATGGGCTTGCCTGAGCATATTAACCCCAATTAGGATATTTCTTTCAGTAACACGATCTCTGATGCTTGGAATATCAAGTTCTTTCTGCATATTTAAAATTTTGGCAGTACGAGGGCATCCTAAAATGATCCTCATTGCTTCGTTCTGCAGTTTTTCCAGCCCTCCAAGCTTCCAGTCAGACACAAGAGCAAGTAGTGGCGCAGCATAATCAACTAATGATCTAATATAAGCAAGATACATCATTTTCACAATTTTAACATTAGCACCATACCTGGGGTGAAACCCTGCCACAACTCTAAGTGCTCTCAACCTTTCTTTGTATTGACGACAAAGTCTCGTTACAACAGGTCCAAGTAGTGGGACCTCAAAGCCTAGATACCTGTATCTGTTTACATATTCTAGAAGAGACCCATCATGCAACTGGATCTGGCGAACAGTGACTCTCTGTCGAGGAGGACGCCTATTGAGTATTTTTGTTTTATCAGTAGAGATTATCAACCCTAGGTCCTGACACGAGGCTAGTACATGGTTAAGGATGTTTTGAGTGTTGGAGAATCCGGTGGTGTGAATCATTATATCATCAGCAAAACTGATCATATAATGATGGGGCTGGCTAGGCATAGCATTAAGTAAGGCATTAATTAGAATATTGAATAGAGTGGGACTGAGCACACCTCCCTGTGGGGTTCCTAATTCAAAGTCTTTAGTTATACTTCTATGCCCCTGGAACAACACAGAAGACTTTCTGTTGGACAGGTAGCCCTTAATCCAGCGGAGAAGCCATCCTCCAACATCCATTCTGGCAAGTTCACTGATGATTACATGTCGGTTGGCAACATCAAAAGCAGATTTAAGGTCTAGGAAGGTAGTGTATGAGCTATCAGTGTGCAGAGTGAGAAAGGTAGCTAAACATTGGTGCACACTCCTTCCATGCATGAAACCTCGCACCACACCCAATCCTCACAAACTGCACGACACTTCCACTATTTACACTGAAACGATGCACTGGGACGTCCTCTCGCTGCTCTGGAATCTTCCCAGAGCATTCACACTGAGTCCAAGAAGAGAGCCAAAATGTGCCTCATGAATAAGGCTACAGAAAGGGAGGAGAGTGATTTCTTGTATGAAAATAGCTAGTTTTATCTCTCCCCTAGTATATCTTCTTTTATTGTAATTGCTTTTACATAGCTAAGATACTTACCTGTTTTTAACTTTTAAATATAAATAATGATTATCACAAGGACCCCAGTGTAAATAAGTCACTCTGACTTTTTTGGGGTTATCCTAGGTTCACTACACATATGCTGCTATGCAAAACAACCACGGGAAAAGTAGCATCCTGTATCGCATGGTTTGCGTTATTTGCATAATATGCTGCTATGTATGATAATCAATGTAACTGTGTATACCTGAATAAACGTACTTACCATGTAAACATTTAGATTGAAGGTCCCTAGAAGCAATCCGGCCTCTACCAATCAGCATCGAGTTCGCCAAGAGGTCTCCACCAATCATAGTGCAGCTGACAACGACTGATGTAGGAAGCTTCAACACTTGAGTTTTCTTCAAAAATGTGATTAATGACTAACATCCTATACCATTTAAACTTTATAGGATACGTCATTCAGGTTACCAGAGGGACCCCTGTATTTGGTTTTCCTACTTGCTACATTAGTTATTAAGTGGAGGGACAAGCGTGATAACCTTGAGACCAGTAGGACGTCGATCCCGCATGATTCCTCCATCTTTTATGTACATTTCATTCGGACTATTAATTAATCGAGTAAATTAGTAACCCAGGATAACCTAATGAAGCCGCTATGGTTTATTTCCACTGAGGTTCTTTGTGGGTGTGACCCACATCGGTCGACTAACATCCAGTACCTACTGCCTGCTAGGTAGCTATGGGCAACAGGTGTAAGGGCTGTATGACCTTTGTGGGTTTAGCGCTTAGTTTTGATTGTAATAATAGGTGTAAGGAAACATGCCTAACTACCACTTGTACTAGGATTGATCCCAGGTCCTTTTGTGTGAGCTGAAACCGCTGACACTATTTATACATGTACAGTACATGTACAAGGTACACAGGACTAGCTGATATCAGTAACATACTACTGTATAGAAAGCTCCTTGTTATGCAGAGGATTTTAGGCAAATTGGGTCAATTTTATTCCCAGGATGCAACCCACACCAGTCGACTAATACCCAGGTACCTATTTTACTGATTGGTAAATATGGACAGCAGGTTTCTTAAGGAAACACATCCTTATGTTTCCACCCTTACCAGAGATCGAACCACGGACACTCAGTGTGTGTGAACAAGAAGACACCCAGGATTATATGATGTGAGGTGTAGAGGTGTATTTTAGGGATTACGGTATGCTGGACATTAGTGTAAGTTTATTTAGACACAGGTACACATAAGTACAATTATCATTCATAGTGTAAAGTACCTAAGATATCCCCGAAGCCTTAGTGATACAGGATAACCCAATAAAGTTAAACAACATTGCTTATTTCCATTAGGGTCCTTCTTTAGGTACTCCCCTAGGAGACAACCCACACCAATCAACTAACTCCCAGTAATGGGCAGTGGATGTTTGGAGACTTGCTCATACCTCTCGCCGCATAGTGGGGTTCGACCCTTCATTGAACCAAGTATGAGCTTTGATACTAGTGTAGGTAATAGGCCTTGATCATAACAATATAGAACTCCCTATTTTATCTTCACTATTATGTCTAATTCTAATTTAGCATTATGATGAGATGTTTTATGGGAACAGTAGGTAATTCACTTGATGACCCATATGGATTTATCTCTTATTTTTATTATAATAATCATAGCTCAGTGGTGGTATGTTCAGCTCACAACTTCATGGGTATTAATTGTGGACAGGCAAGTCTCCAGACACCTGCTTCTGTTCATCTCTTAATGACTATATGATAGTTACAGCTATCTGGCCAGGAATAGGTACCCTGATATGTATTAGCTAACTTGTGGACAGCATCCTGGAAAAGAACACCAAAGGTCTGCAATGAAAATAAGCTACACTGATGGGTTTCTTGGATTTCCCTGGGAGTACTAGTCCTCTGGGAGTAATATTACTGTTTGAATAAAGTTTTTATTATGTATGAGCATCCCATAAAACAACCTGTCACCGTAGGACAAACATCATTTTCTCCCATAGAATTTTAAGCAAATTTCTCTGTTATCTTAGGTTTTATTAGGTTAGATTGGTATCCTTAAGCAAAATATAACATTTATAACATACCATGATGCCAGTAAAAGCAATACATAAAAGGAGATAAAATGCATGTTACAACAGACTGTCACATATCCAGTATCACAGTCACATATTTGACATTCTTAGCCAAAGTGACATATACTATATTTATCAACAAGTACCTGGTACATGAATAAAAAAAATATGTAGTTTAATGGTATTTATTGAGAAGACGTTTTATCCACCAGGGACTTTATCAGTACACGAATTTAGCAGTGGAGCGATAAAAAAACATAATATACATAATGTGTTTTCTCACATTAGGAAGATGGGCTACATAATTTTGAAAAATTTGTTAGTGTGCTGTAACATGGAAATAGAAAGTGTTCATGCCGAAATTTGGGCAGCATTATATTCGTACATATTACAAAAATGGTCATTCCATGGTTTAGTCAATATACAGAAAAACCTCCATGTAATGGAGTAATTGGGGGATTGTCCAAGTGGCTTTATATCAGAATATGTACTGTGCACACAATTTACAGTTATACTAACCCCTGTGGTTTAGCGCTTCTATTTGATTATAATAATAATACAGTTATACTATTGTAATAAACATTAAAATTATCACAGTGGAACCTCGGGTTTTGTGATTAATTCGTTCCAGAAAGTCTGACGAAAACCAAATTCGACGAAAACTGAAGCAATATTTCCCATAAGAAATAATGTAAATCCAATTAATCCATTCCAGACACCGAAAAATATTAACAAAAAATACATTTTATAGAGAATAACTATAGTTTTACATACAGAAAACAATGAGAAATAAATATAAATGACTAATGAAATGGATAAATGAACATTTAACATCACTTTTAGCTTTATTGAAAAGACTTGTTGGCGTATGGAAGACGCGAGGAGGGAAGAGGAGGAGGAGAGATCATTGGTTGGAAGGGGAATTTCCCTCCATAAGGACTTCAGATATCAAATCCCTATCCGGGGTTACTTCCCTTCTTTGTCTTTTACTGGCACTGAACCCCTGTCGCACAAAAGATCTGTCCAGAGATGTCTGTTTCTGGCATCTCTAAGATTTGCCTAAAATGGGACAAGGCATTGTCATTGAACATGTTGCAGACACGGCTTGCTACAGCTTTGTTAGGGTGATATTTTTCCACAAAACTTTGCACACATGTCCTTAACCCTTTGACTGTCGCAACCCTCAATCCTGAGTGCTCTCCTGTTGTCGCAAAATTTAAAAAAAAAAAAAAATTATTATTTCTTATGAAATGATAGAGAATCGTTTCCCGATGGTAAAGACACCAAAAGTTTGAAATTTGATTGAAAACTCACGTAATTACGCTCTTGCGAAGTTAGTGATCTCAGCAATATATACGCATCGGCAATTTCGCCGACTTTGAGCCCTATTTTCGGTAAATTCCTTTGTTCCAGTTGACCAAACTCATAGATATTTCTTTAGAACTCCATTTGTTCTATCGATTGAGTACAAGAAACCACCAATTTATCGATTTCAACTACCCAATAAAGTGATCAGAAATTGGCAATTTGGCCAATTTCATGCAAAATAAAAAAAGTTGTCAATTTCAAAATAGGGTCCAGAATAAACCATTCAGACATTTCTGGCACTAAAATAAGATGTTATCTGTTCATTAGTCACGTCTTTTGGCCCCTCTTATATTACTTTTGCTTTCTAATTTTATTTTTTATTCACATAAAAAATAGAAGGTTTACCGTTATGCAGACTATTGCATTATTGTAAAAATGGTATAAATAATATCAGTGCACTTGTGAAAGAATATTAGACTCGCCAATTGATGTGTATTGAACGCGTGGCGTGATTTGTTTACTCTTGAACATTTGCAAAAATCTAATATTTCTCCTACTTTGAGCTCAATTTCAAGGTCGTTTTCATCATAAAACTAATCAAAATCATCTATATTTCTGTAGTATGTTGTCCATTCTATCAAATGAGACCATAAAAAAGAGAATACAACCATAAATACTATACGAAAATACACCTCAAAGTCGGCGTTTTAATCCAAAAAAATGGTCGGAGTTTTTTTTCTCTCATTATGTACTGTGTGCTGCAGGATTTTTTTTATTTATACTGCGCACACTGACCACACAGACCCATTCTCTCATATGTGGGCCTACCAGCTTTCTCCCATTTGATTTGAAGCTGCTAGAATTTAGGCGTATTGATACGTCCGAAACAGTGGCTCGTAAGACGTATATATACGACCGAAACAGTCAAAGGGTTAATCACTGAAGAAGGCACATTCTCCCTTCTCTCTTCCTCCTCCTCTGAAGCAATTTCCTCAGCTGCGATCTGTTGCTGTTCCAATTGAAGGTGTTGCAGCTCTCTGGTGGTTAGCTCTTCCCTCTGGTTGTCCACCAACTCTTCTACATCCTGGCCACTAACTTCCAACCCCATGGACTTCCCCAAAGACACACTGAACTTTTTTTGGCCCCATGGTGGCTTATTTGTTTCGGATGAACGCACAGGGTAATGCTCACTCGACGAGAAACAAAGCCAGACTGACTCAGAACGTGTGGGATGCTTTGTGTGGGCGCAGGAAGGCAGACACATTCAGTACGGCGGACCACTGTCAACTCGACGAAAACCAAGGTGATGAACGAAAACTGGGACAAAATTTTGACGAAAAAAGTCATCGAAAACCAAATTCGACGAAAACCAGGGCAAACGAAAACTGAGGTTCCACTGTAGAGTTAAAAGTGCTATTTACACAGGAGGTTTTTCCCATTATTTTAAAGAGTCTTTCTGTATACGTATATTATGTATGTATGTTTGTAGGCATGTGTGTGTTGGTATGTATGTATAATATATACAGTGGTACCTCGAGTTACGATATTTTTTCGTTCGAGAATGCTGTTCAAGTGCCATTACCAAACGAATTTATCCCCATAAAGAATAATGTAAAATAGACTAGTCCTTTTACACCCCCAAAAATATACAGTGGTACCCCGACTTACGATATTTTTTCATTCCAGAATGCTGTTCAAGTGCCATTACCAAACGAATTTATCTCCATAAGAAATGATGTAAAATAGACTAGTCCTTTTAGACCCCCAAAATTACACTTACAAAAGCATTTAAAAAAATCAACTTACATAAAAGGGTGTGTTTGGGGACCATCGTAAGTCGGGGTACCACTGTAGTACTTACAAAAGCATTTAAAAAAATAAACTTACATAAAAGGGCGATTTTGGGGACCATCGTAACTCGAGGTACCACTGTATAAGTATATGTGTGTGTGTATGCGCATTCCCATATGTACGTACAGTAGTATCCCGGATTTCATCAATAATTCGTTCCAGAAGGCTGTTCGAGTGCCGTTACTGAACGAATTTGTTCCCATAAGGACGAATGTAAATGTGATTAGTCCGTTTCAGACCCCCAAAAATACAATTACAAAAGCACTTACAAAAATACACTTACATAATTGTTCGAGTTGGGAGCTGTACGAAATCCGGGGTACCACTGTAGTATGTATTTTAATATATTGGGGGGATAGCTTGTACTCCTGTTATGGTGGGTATTACTTTAGACATAGTTATTTAGTAAAAAAATCCTGTCCTGTGGCAGGCAATGTTTGATATTTTTACTGATGGTTGCAGGTGATTGTGGTTGTGGTGAAGGCATGTGATAGTTGTGGCCTGTCGTATGTTTGTACAGGTATTGTATAGGGTCACATCCACCCCACCTCTCACTCTCTCTCTCCGTTTTTTCTCTCTCTTTTTTTTCTTTATCTCTTTTCTCTTCTTGCTTTCTCTTTTTTTTCTTTCTCTCTATCTCTATTTATCTCTCTTTTTCTGTGTGTGTATATGAGAGAGAGAAAGTGAGTGAGTATAATGCATGTACAGTACTTATATAATATGTTGTATATGTACATATCAAGGGTTGACTATGCAGTGGTATACCTTGGTTTATGAACAGCTCCCAACTCAAACAATTATGTAAGTGTATTTTTGTAAGTGCTTTTGTAAGTGTATTTTTGGGGGTCTGAAACGGATTAATTTAATTTACATTATTCCTTATGGGAACAAATTCGTTCGGTATCGGCACTCGAAGAGCCTTCTGGAACGAATTAAGCTTGTAACCCGAGGTACCACTGTATATGTACGTATTTTAAAACTAAAAAGTGCTGCACTCTTAGTGACTAATGTCACATATGACTATCATCCTCAGACAATGCCGCGGTATTGGCCACAAAATCCTGTTCATAACCCTTGGGAACATACCGCAAATTATCATTCAGCAAGAAATGGTGCTCGAAACTGGAGTTATGCCTATACTGTTCCTAATTACCACCCTGCTTCTCTACATCCTGGATCTAATGGGCCCTTGCTTGGACCACCTCCACGAATCGAACCTCCTCGTCAGAATGGTTTTGAACCTAGACGCAGTCCGAGAAATATAACCAGAAATGAGACACATCACTGGCAAAGAAATCACCGTAATAACAGAAATCATGCTCATCATGCAAGAGGCCATTTTGACGATTATTCAACTCAAGGAGTGGATATTATTGGATACTCGTCACACCCGGAAGTTTCAAGAGGCACTGTTATGCTAAGGAACCTTCCATTTTCTGAAGTCAAATCTACATTATTGCAAGCTGATTTGCATAACCACGGTAAGGAAGGAGCATTTTCAGTTTTTCTATCACTTTTATTTTTATTTGTTTTACCTGTGTAAATGGACCCAAGTTTTGCATACAACTACATAAAATTCTTTGTGCCATCTGTGACAAGTGGAATATGGTAGTTGTTGGTTGTTAAGAAATGGGCGAGAAATAAGCTAAGCAATCTATTTGAATTAATTGATATTTGTTTGAAACTGAAATTTATATTTTAAGACTATATTTATTATCTGTAGGTATTACCCCTCTGCCAACTGAGGATTGGGAAGACATTTCATCCATACCTGTCTGTTTACAGGTGCTCCTGCTTTTCCCTGTGTAGCTTGTGGCATGCTGCTAACTGTGGTTCACATTTTAACAGTTTGCCTGTGGCACAGGCTTTTCTGTGTTTCTTGTGGTTTTTATAATTACGGAGGTGCCTGAAGGGATCTCCAGGAATTTTTAGGGGTCTTTTAATATTAATAATTTAAATGAATTTTTGGTTATTTGAACTTGGTGTGATAGTATTTACAGTGGAACCCTGGATTTCGTACTTGATCCGTTCCAGAAGGTCGTTCTAAATCCGAAAAGTACGAAAACCAGACACCCGTTCCAGACACCCAAAAATATTAATAAAAAATACATACATTTTTTTAAAGAATAACTATAGTTTTACATACAAAAAATAATGAGAAATAAATGTAAAGCACTAATGAAATGGATAAATGAACATTTAAATCACTATTACATACCTTTATTGAAGACACTTGTTGGCATGCAGGTACACATTAAAATCACTAAGAGTGTCCCTCTAGTCTTAACGCCATACGTAATAATACGTAATCACTCTTGGGCACATTAACCCTTTCGGGGTCAGTGCCATACTAGTACGTTTTACGCGCCGTGGTCGGTGCCGTACTAGTACGCGTAAATTCTAGCGGCCTCAAATTAAGCGGGAAACGGCTGGTACGCCTACATATGAAAGAATGGGACTGTGTGGTCAGTGTGCGCAGTATAAAAAAATTCCTGCAGCACACACTGCATAATGAGAAAAAAAAACTTCAACCGTTTTTTTCGTTTAAAACAACGACTTTGCAGTCTATTTTCGTATGGTATTTATTGATGTATTCTCGTTTTCTTGGTCTCATTTGATAGAATGGAAGATATTTTACAGAAATAGAGATGATTTTGATTGGTTTCACAAAGACAAGTACCTTGAAATTAAGCTCAAAGTAGCGAAAATGTTCGATTTTTGCCGATGTTCAAGAGTAAACAAATCACACAATGCGTCCAATACACATCAACTGACGAGTCTAATATTCTTGCACAAGTGCACTGATATTATTTATACTGTTTTTACAATGATGCAGTTGTATACATAACAGTAAATCTTCTATTTTTTGTGAGAATAAAAATTCAAAATGGAAAGCAAAAGTAATGTAAGAGGGGCCTGGAGACGTGACTAATGAACAGAGAAGATGTTATTTTAGTGCCAGGAATGTCTGCCTTGTTTATTCTGGACCCATTTTGAAATTGGCATCATTTGAAATTTGTGTGAAATTGGCGGCGTACCAGACCTGTCTGCCTGCCTGCGCTTGCGCGCCTCCCCACGCAGGCGTTGTGAACCAGTCTAGCTTTGTTTATCCTTGAGTGAACATTACCCTGCATGCTCATCCAAACATTTCACAACAAATTCATTGTGTTTAGTGCTTGTTTATTGATTGTGACTGTGAAATAAGCCACCATGGGCCCAAAGAAACTTCAAAGTGGCAGCCCTTTGGTAAAGAAAGTGACAAACATGATAGAATTGAAGAAAGAAATTGTAGCATAGTAACAAAGTGGAGGAGGAAGAGAGAGGGGAGAATGTGCCTTCAGTGATTCTACGATATGTACAATACTAAAGCAGGACGAGTCGATAAAGGCAGCCAGCGATAAAGTGTAGCATTAACAGTGTAGCAAGTAAGTTAATCGATTAATCGATAGGAAAAGTACAACACAAAACTGACTCCTCCAATGTTGTTGGAGTTATACTATAGGGATACAGACAACACTGCCGTCTCTGCTGCCGCCATCACCACCACTATGCAAGGCTTATCTTTCAGTGGCTCTTGTATACCCAACAACAAACAACACAGCAACACTGTTGGTTAGGGAGAGAGACATATGACATATTTTATTCATTCTAGAGTATATATCATGTTTCTATGTTATTAATATTGTTTATTATGTCATATTAGATGAATTGTGCTAGATAAATAAGCCGTAGAGTTGATATTAGTGTCATATTCAAGGACTATCTTGTCCTGCCTCCAAACAAACTCTCCTGCCTCTCTCATACACCAATAAGAGTCTTCAATAAAGGTAAAACTGATTTAAATGTTCATTTATCCATTAAAATTAGTGTTTTATATTTATTTCTCATTGTTTTCTGTATGTAAAACTGTAGTATTTATTCTTTAAAAAAATGAATTTTTTGTGAATATTTTTGGAACGGATTAATTGTATTCCCATTATCTCTTATGGGAAATATTGCTTCAACTTTCGGCCACTTCGAGTTTAGTCCTAGCTCCTGGAACAGATTACGGCCGAAACTCGGTGTTCCACTGTATGTATATGTATTTTTAAAAGTTTATACAGTAGTGTACTGTATATTGAAATATACAGAATAGGGGAAATCAGCTCTAATATACATTATTTAGGTATAAATACTGGTCAGGGAGCCCGTTGTAAGTCCAAGGTGTCGGTAAACGAGTACGTCGCTAAGTGATGAGAGGCTGTATATTTGGCCTGTGCATGTAATGAAAGGTCTTAAAAAAGCTTAGTGATATGACTAATAAATACAAAGTTCAAAATTACTATTAAAAAATTACATTTAACAATGTTATATATATTAGGTTTCACAGGTCAGCCAGAAAACTATAAATCTACTTAAATAGTCTATAATGTTACAAAAAGTAATTGTATTGAAGAGGGGTTGTTGAGGTGGTTTGGTCATTTAGAGAGAATGGATCAAAGTAGAGTGACTTGGAGAGCGTATAAATCTGTAGGGGAAGGAAGGCGGGGTAGGGGTCATCCTCGAAAAGGTTGGAGGGATAGGGTAAAGGAGGTTTTGTGGGGGAGGGGCTTGGACTTCCAGCAAGAATGTGTGAGCGTGTTAGATAGGAGTGAATGGAGACGAATGGTTTTTGGGACCTGACGAGCTGTTGGGAGACCGCCGACTTGTTAAAAAAAAAAAAAAATCAGTCCCACCATGTGGGTTTGAATTCTGTTGACTGCAATCTTTGTATAATAGTATGTTCTTCCATTACAGGAAACGCAATGTCACTTTACACATTTTTTATCACACCGGATGAAGCACAGGAACTGCAAAATCCAAGAACTGCACATACTACGTACCGGGTTAGACTTTATTTGTAGTAATGCAAAATATTAACAGTGAAATATTCTTGTTAGTCATTTTCTAATACTCTTTAACTCTTATGTAGAGTCTACTGTACGTATACATACTATGATACACCATTGAAATAAACACCAAATCTATATAAATTCTTTTTTCAGATTTGATTCTCAAAGTCTACTTAAATAATGCAGTTCTTGGTAGATCTTTTTTTTGCATCACAGTTATGTTAAAGTAATTCTGAAAGGTACAGACATACAAAGAGAGAGAGAAAAATAATGCATACAAGAGTGTAAAAGATTCCCCCATTGCAGATCCACCTGAGGTTTTGCAAACCTGATAGCACCAGTGAGCAGCTGGACTACTACCCTCCCAACCTGAATGTCGCAGTCAACAATAAAATGTGCAGGTTGCCAGTAAGTAGTCAAAAAATGAAGCCTGAGTTGCTTAATTTGTAGTATTATAATACTGTATAGTATAGGTAACCCTCTAACATCATACTTAATAATGTTTATAAAAATGGCATGTAAATAAAAATCTTGTACGTATATTGAACTGAAAAAAGTATGGATTACGTTCCTGTGACCCCCAAACACACCAAATTTAGGTGAGAGAGTGCAAAAGTAGAGCGGATGAAAGAATGGGAGAGGCTCTGTCAAGAAATTTTGCTGAAAACGAAAAAAATTTGGAGTGAGATAAACAAGGTAGGAAAGCCTAGGGAACGAATGGATTTGTCAGTTAAAAACAGAGTATGGGAGTTAGTAGATGGGGAGCTGGAGGTATTGGGTAGATGGCGGGAATATTTTGAGGAACTTTTAAATGTCGATGAAAAAAGGGAGGCGGTAATTTCACGTACTGGCCAGGGAGGTACAACATCGTTTAGGAGTGAAGAAGAGCAGGATGTGAGTGTGGGGAGGTGCATGAGGCATTACGTAGAATGAAAGGGGTAAAGCAGCTGGAATTGACGGGATCATGACAGAAATGTTAAAAGCAGGGGGATATAGTGCTGGAGTGGTTGGTATTTTTGTTTAATAAATGTATGAAAGAGGGAAGGTACCTAGGGATTGGCAGAGAGCATGTATAGTTCCTTTATATAAAGGGAAGGGGGATGAAAGAGAGTGTAAAAATTATAGGGGAATAAGTTTACTGAGTATACCAGGTAAAGTGTATGGCATTGTTATTAGTGAAAGAATTAGAGGTAAGACAGAGAGTAGGATTGCAGATGAGCAAGGAGGCTTTAGAGTGGGTAGGGGATGTGTAGATCAAGTGTTTACAGTGAAGCATATATGTGAACAGTATTTAGATAAAGGTAGAGAAGTTTTTATTGCATTTATGGATTTAGAAAAGGCATATGATAGAGTGGATAGGGGAGCAATGTGGCAAATGTTGCAAGTGTATGGAATAGGTAGTAAGTTACTGAAGGCTGTAAAGAGTTTTTATGAGGATAGTGAGGCTCAGGTTAGGGTGTGTAGGAGAGAGGGAGATTACTTCCCGGTAAAAGTAGGTCTTAGACAGGGATGTGTAATGTCACCATGGTTGTTTAATATATTTATAGATGGGGTTGTAAAAGAAGTAAATGCTAGGGTGTTGGGGAGAGGGGTGGGATTAAATTATGGAGAATTAAATGCAAAATGGGAGTTGACACAGTTACTTTTTGCTGATGATACTGTGCTTATGGGAGATTCTAAAGAAAAGTTGCAAAGGTTAGTGGACGAGTTTGGGAGAGTGTGTAAAGGTAGAAAGTTAAAAGTGAACATAGATAAGAGTAAGGTGATGAGGGTATCAAACGATTTAAATAAAGAAAAATTGGATATCACATTGGAGAGAGGGATTATGGAAGAAGTAAATGCTTTCAGATATTTGGGAGTTGACGTGTCAGCGGATGGGTTTATGAAGGATGAGGTTAACCATAAAATTGATGAAGGAAAAAAGGTGAGTGGTGCGTTGAGGTATCTGTAGAGACAAAAAACGTTATCCATGGAGGCAAAGAAGGGAATGTATGAAAGTATAGTGGTACCAACACTGTTATATGGGTGTGAAGCATGGGTTGCAAATGCTGCAGCGAGGAGGAGGCTGGAGGCAGTGGAGATGTCCTGTCTAAGGGTAATGTGTGGTGTAAATATTGTGCAGAAAATTCGGAATGTGGAAATTAGGAGGTGTGGAGTTACTAAAAGTATTTGTCAGAGAGCTGAAGAGGGGTTGTTGAGGTGGTTTGGTCATTTAGAGAGAATGGATCAAAGTAGAATGACTTGGAGAGCGTATAAATCTGTAGGGAAGGAAGGCGGGTAGGGGTCGTCCTAGAAAAGGTTGGAGGGAAAGGGTAAAGGAGGTTTTGTGGGCGAGGGGCTTGGACTTCCAGCAAGCATGTGTGAGCGTGTTAGATAGGAGTGAATGGAGATGAATGGTTTTTGGGACATGACGATCTGTTGGAGTGTGAGCAGGGTAACATTTTGTGAAGGGATTCAGGGAAACCAGTTAATTGTTTTAGTTGGACTTGAGTCCTGGAAATGGGAAGTACAATGACTGCACTTTAAAGGAGGGGTCTGGGATAGTGACAGCTGGGAGGGACAATTCTCAGCTGTCGTATCTGAGCTCCTCTGCAAAGACAGTGATTTTGTATGAGTGTGGTGAAAGTGTTGAATGATGATGAAAGTATTTTCTTTTTGGGGATTTTCTTTCTTTTTGGGTCACCCTGCCTCGGTGGGAGACAGCCAACTTGTTGAAAAAAAAAAAAATGGTATGGCATGGAACATGTAAGAATGGAGAGCTGGCAGCTTGGGAGTTTGTTTACATAAAGGGTGAGATTAGGCTTTTCCCTAAAAAAATAATGGCAGTGCTCATTGGCTGGCAGTGAGGCAGAGAGAGAACCCATAGCATGCTGTGTATTTCCCTAAATTTGTGCCATGCTAAATAAAGATTACGGCGTGTTCATTGAAAATATGACACAAATTCTCAACTGTGTTAGAAAAGTCACATATAAAATGAGGGTCTACTCTACTTTCCAATATCATATATTAAAAATATATTAATAGCATCCTTTATAAGGTCTGGGTATTTTGTGCTCTCAGACACTATTTCTCTGTATTTTATTGAATATAATTTTTTCTGTACATTCTTCTAACTGAAGGTTCCCTCACATCTTATATAATTAAAATTTTGTTGAAATATATTTTTTTCCCTTTCATTAAATAAATAGGCTAACCCTTTGACTGTCGGTCACATAAAACTACATGTACGCTAATAATGTAAGTTTCTGTCATGTAGATCTACATCATGAGCTCATCTTGCTCAGATAAGCTGTGAGTGGTAAATTTTGGCCTAGATATGAGAGAATGGGTCTATGGAATGAGTGTGCACAGTATAAAAAAAAATCTGCATCATGTGGTGCATGTTGGGAAAAGCAAAACTCTGACTTATGTTTTGGTTGTTCAATATATTTATAGATGGGGTTGTAAGAGAAGTGAATGCGAGGGTCTTGGCAAGAGGTGTGGGGTTAAAAGATAAAGAATTAAATACAAAGTGGGAGTTGTCACAGTTGCTTTTTGCTGATGACACTGTGCTTTTGGGAGATTCTGAAAAGAAGTTGCAGAGGTTGGTGGATGAATTTGGTAGGGTGTGTAAAAGAAGAAAATTGAAAGTGAATATAGGAAAGAGTAAGGTGATGAGGATAACAAAAAGATTAGGTGACGAAAGATTGGATATCAGATTGGAGGGAGAGAGTATGGAGGAGGTGAATGTATTCAGATATTTGGGAGTGGACATGTCAGCAGATGGGTCTATGAAGGATGAGGTGAATCATAGAATTGATGAGGGAAAAAGGGTGAGTGGAGCACTTTGGAGTCTGTGGAGACAAAGAACTTTGTCCATGGAAGTAAAGAAGGGAATGTATGAGAGTATAGTTATACCAACACTCTTATATGGGTGTGAAGCATGGGTGATGAATGTTGCAACGAGGAGAAGGGTCAATGTGTGGTGTGAATATAATGCAGAGAATTCGGAGTTTGGAAATTAGGAGGAGGTGCGGGATTACCAAAACTATTATCCAGAGAGCTGAGGAGGGGTTGTTGAGGGGGTTCGGACATGTAGAGAGAATGGAACGAGATAGAATAACTTCGAGAGTGTATAAATCTGTAGTGGAAGGAAGGCGGGGTAGGGGTCGGCCTAGGAAAGGTTGGAGGGAGGGGGTAAAGGAAGTTTTGTGTGCGAGGGGCTTGGACTTCCAGCAAGCATGTGTGAGCATATTTGATAGGAGTGAATGGAGACAAATGGTTCTTAATACTTGACGTGCTGTTGGAGTGTGAGCAAAGTAACATTTATGAAGGGATTCAGGGAAACCGGCAGGCCGGACTTGAGTCCTGGAGATGGGAAGTACAGTGTCTGCACTCTGAAGGAGGGGTGTTAATGTTGCAGTTTTATAACTGTAGTGTAAAGCACCCCTCTGGCAAGACAGTGATGGAGTGAATGATGATGAAAGTTTTTCTTTTTCGGGCCACCCTGCCTGGTGGGAATCGGCCGATGTGTTAATAATAAAAAATACATGTAGTTACTTTGAGGTGTTTCATAGGATGGTTTTATTGGCTCTTTCTTAGTATCATTTGATAGAATGAGACATACATAGTACTGAAATAGAGATGATTTTAGTTTGTTCCCAGACAAGGAGTAGCTTGAAATTAGCCTCAAAATACTTGGAATATTTTATTTTTGCCGATATTCCTGAGGATAGGTAAGACCTTCCCTGCAACCCCTAGTCTATTTTATATTCTTTTATACTAGGTCTCCTTTACTTATTGGGATGCTGTAATCCATACCAAATCCTATCTTCCTTGGTTGTTTTTCATTATTTGAGAAATAGGGTAAATTTCAATTTTTTTGTGATGAATTCATAATAGAAGGCAAGTGTAATAAAGGCTAGGACTGGAGATGTGATTATTGGACAGAGGAACTGTTGTTTTAGTTCCTGGAATGTCTACATTGTTTATTTTGGAATAAAAAACAAAAAGCATTTTGAAAAAGATTTAAGAAACCAGTAATGGGCTATAATTAAAACAGAGTACGTATAAATCATCAAGAAGTTTTAGTTACAGTATTTTTATATGTTAATGTCACTGTAATTTGCATTCGTGGGGAAAACTTTCCAGTGTTCTAGTGTATATTGGTAAATACAGTAGTCTATTTAAATCACATTGTTTGATCTTCCATTGATTGTGTATTGTACACAAGAGTTTACATTTGTACCAAACCTGGCTGCTATAAGATTAGATCTGGAAAACCTAAAAATCATGTTGAATATGTTTGTATTACAAAGTATAGTAGAAGAAAATGACGACACCTGTGGTGATTGATATGAATATAATTTAATTAAAGGTGAACTTCCTTCTCAGGGGTTGTACACACTGCCCAGGGGGCCAGCAGAACCATTGGACATCACTGAAATGTGTAATTTGTTTCACCACAACATAAACAGGATAAATGTAAGTAAAATACACATTTGTCTCTGTATGAATTACTGGTATTGATACATCTAATAAAATTCCTAAAAACTTGAACTTATATATTTGAGGTGAATTGGTCAGGTATGAAAAAGGTGAGAAGAAAGGTTAAGAAAGAATTAATTTTCACTTTGATTATATACCTTGGCCTTGGTGGGAGATGGTCGTTGAAACAGAAAATAAATGCTGTAGCTATACTTAGGTATTTACAGTATACGTACTTAATTTTTTTTTAACATTTCGGCCGTTTCCCACGGAGGAAGCGTGACCCAAAAAAGAAGAAACACTTTCATCACCACCCACTCCATCACTGTCTTGCCAGGGACATGGGGATACTACAGTTCAATAACTGCAACATATCTGCACCCCTCCTTCAGAGTGCAGGCACTGTACTTCCCACTTCCAGGACTCAAGTCTGGCTAACTGGTTTCCATGAATCCCTTCATAAATGTTACTTTGCTCACACTCCAACAGCACGTCAAGTCATAAAAACTACTTGCCTCTACTCGCTCCTCTCTAACACACTCACACATGCTCATTGGAAGTCCAAGCCCCTTGCACACTTAAATTTATTTTCAGAAAAAGAGGATAAATAAGTATGCAAGATATAATGTAGGCTGTAATGACAGCAGTTTGTTAGACTATGCATTTGGTAGATAAAAGCTTGATCAGTAGACTTCTGGATGTGCATGTTTTTAGAGGAGTGACATGTGTTAAATCATTACTTAGTGGTAGCTACCTCGCCTTGGTGGGAAACGGCCGATTTGTTGAAAGAAAGAAAAAAAAGCTACAGTAAGAGTAAGGAGTAGATGGAATGCCATCAGTGGGTAAGAGAGAAGTGAAAGTGAATAAACTTAGAGGAGACAGGGAAAAATAAAGTCAACTATTGGGAGAAAAGTGGACTAGAGAGAACATAATGAGATTAAAGTGGTAGGTAGGTTGGTAGACAGCAACCACCCAGGGAGGTTCTACCGTCCTACCAAATGAGTGTGAAACATAAGCCTGTAATTGTTTTGCATGATGGTAGGATTGCTGGTGTCTTTTTCTGTCTCATAAACATGCAAGGTTGCCGGTATGTCTTGCTACTTCTACTTACACTTAGGTAACACTACACATGCATGTACAAGCATATATATACTAACCCCTCTGGGTTTTTCTTCTATTTTTCTTCCTAGTTCTTGTTCTTTTTTATTTCTGCTTATCTCCATGGGGAAGTGGAACAGAATTCTTCCTCCGTAAGCTATGCATGTCGTAGAAGCTGGCTAAATGCCGGAGCAATGGGCTAGTAACCCCTTCTCCTGTATAAATTACTAAAAAGAAGACAAGGAAAAACTTCATAAAATTGGGATGTTTGAATGTGCGTGGATGTAGTGCGGATGATAAGAAAGAGATGATTGCTAATGTTATGAATGAAAAGAAGTTGGATGTCCTAGCCCTAAGCGAAACAAAGCTGAAGCGGGTAGGCGAGTTTCAGTGGGGAGAAATAAATGGGATTAAGTCAGGAGTATCTGAGAGAGTTAGAGCTAAGGAAGGGGTAGCAATAATGTTGAAGGATCAGTTATGGAGAGAGAAGAGGGAACATAAATGTATAAATTCAAGGATTATGTGGATTAAAATAAGGGTCGGATGTGAAAAGTGGGTCATAATAAGTGTGTATGCACCTGGAGAAGAGAGGAGTGTAGAGGAGAGAGAGAGATTTTGGGAGATGTTAAGCGAGTGTGTAGGAACTTTAGAGCCAAGTGAGAGAATAATCGTGGTAGGGGACCTAAATGCTAAAGTAGGAGAAGCGTTTAGAGAGGGGGTTGTAGGTAAGTTTGGAGTACCAGGTATAAATGATAATGGGGAGCATTTGATTGAACTTTGTATAGAAAGGGGTTTGGTTATAGGTAACACATTTTCAGAAAAAGAGGATAAATAAGTATACAAGATATGATGTAGGGCGAAATGACAGTAGTTTGTTGG
>WNWK01019912.1:0-36867 GCA_009830355.1 Cherax destructor | reverse complement strand
CAACACCTGTCGTATACCATCTACAATGACTCCCTTCTCCCCTCCTCCACCCACACCCTTTTGCAAGTATTGCTTAAACCTCTGAGCCAAAAATAGACTCATAGCCTCAGTCGATTTCATCTTCTGTCCCCGGACGTATCCTTCCACATCCTCATCTACCTCCAGCCCCATCACCGTCATACCCGTCCTCCTCTGCCGAAATGACCGCAAAACAGTTGTTGAAGGCTTGTCGCCCCACAAGACATCGTCCATACCCACCGCAAACGTATCGCATTGAACCGCTCGTTTTGTATCTCTGCAACTGCCTTTATAACTCCCACCTCTTCCACCTGTGTGCTCCTTCCTCTCTCATAACAAAGCTCAAGCAGCCCTCCAAATACTTCTGTAAACCATATTTCCATTGCTTTTCCTCTCTTCCCCTTACCTTATAAAAGTCTCTAATGCCCGGTTTCGCACATTGCTCCCACCCTTTTAGTACATCTTTCTCCAGCTTTCCTTTGTCCCATACTTTCTCCCACCATTCTTCAAAAGCATCCCTTCCCTCCTCACCCCCAAAAGCTTCACATTGAGTTTCCAATAACCGGGGTACCATTTCACCATTCCCTCCCATCCTACCTCCACCAATACACCCTATGATCTGAAAAGCCCACGTCTACATACCTAATCTCCCCACCGTTACCACCCGTGACACATAAACTCTGTCCAAGCGTGCAGCGTATCCCGTCGGACAAAGGTATGATCCACACCCCACCCACCCCACCACATCAACCATCCCTGCACTCCCCAACACATCCCTCAAAATACTTAAGACACACCCAGCTTCACGGGGTTCGACATCCTTCTTCCTAATTACACAGTTCCAGTCGCCCCAATTATCGTAACCTCAGCTAAACCTCCCATGAAATAAACTAAATGATCCCTCACAAAATCCTCCTTAATCCGTTTATTTCTTACAGCTGGCATATATACTCCCATGAAAGTAACTCTCACCCCCATACCCCATGAACTCTGACTATCCTCCCTCCCTCCCTCCTCCCAAGTCAACAACTGAAAGGGACTGGACCCCCTCACTACTACCCAACCCTCCCTTGAAGCTTCCCGAGCTACCCGCATACACTTTATACCCTTGCAACAACAAATCTCTACCATACCTGAAATTGTGCTCCTGTAAGAAGCCTATGTCCACCGCATACCGTCGCAAAGTCACCTCAACCCATTTCCTCTTAACCTCGGCCTTCAGACCATTCACGTTAAACGAGATACACTTGAATAAGATAGAGGTGGCTTTCCTTTTGACTTACATACTTTCTGCTTCGTGCTTTTCTGGGCTTCAGTAACCTTACTGTTGTCCTGCACACTCTTTACCTTTTCTGCCCTCTGCACCCCCCTTTGTCCTGTTTGTGGTGCCTCCACCCATATCTTCTTGCCTGACTTTTGGCCAGGCGTCAGGACTTCGTCATCTGACACTACCATGGATCGCTTCCGTGATTCAGAACTAATATCCATGTTCGACCCACTATCCTCCCTGTGCACGGTTACCTGCACCTCCTGTATATCCAAACAGCTTGACTCAGCCCCATCACCCAACACCCCCCCCCTCAGCACCCATTAACTTCACTGCAGCCTCACTGGCTTCCAAAACTCCCCATCCTGGGAGTATCCAAAAATCCGCAATTCCTCCGGTAATGCAGCATCTTCCAAATCTACAGCACTCCTCTGTACTGCTGTCTCCAGCACCACTGTGTCCTGCGACACAGTTGGCAAAGTACGACATATCTCCTCCGGGCCTTTCACAATCTCACTCCATGTGCCTTTGGGCGCCACTACCACTTCCTCAACCCGCACAGTAGGCTCCACTTCCGTAACATTCACCACATTCCTTGTACCATATTGCTGTCCCTGCCTCCTGTCACACTCTGCAGCAATATGTCCATAGGAACCACAGAGTCTGCATGTCCGTCTTTGACCTGCGTAGGTCACATAAACTTGAGTTCTAAACTCCTCCAAGACCACAAAAGACGGTATGGCCCGCCTCAGGGTCATCTTGAGGGTAAAGGAACCTTCCGGGAATCCCTCATAGATTCCTTCAGTCCATCGTCCCATCGTTGCATAGTGGATGACTCCATAATCCTTGAAAACATGCCGGATGTCTTGCTCATCCGCTTCGAACGGCAAATTACTAATTTTGACATATGTATAGTGCTTAGAAACATCTTTAAGTTTCACTTCCAAGGTAGCATTGATAGGCATGCATACTTCCTCATATTTCTCCACCAACCTCTCATAAACGCCGGTGGACGACAGTTTCACGAAGATTCTTGTACTCCCATTGAGCGCAATTCCATAGATGTCCTCATTATCTAATCCATAAACGTCTCGTAGAACGGTGGGCAAGATAACAGCTGCCGTCGAAGGGTACACAGCCCCTTTTACCAACTCAACACATACAGTGTTTATCCTCCGTCTGAACGCCGTCGCCATTTTGTAGTGAAAATATCCAAGGTCTCTGTTGTCACCACCAGAGGCCAGCACCAGACAACCTGCTGCGGCGAGAGCTGGGCGACGAATGACCATAAATCAAGCAGTACACTCACTAAACGTAGTTTACTGTCAGAGGTATCACAATGCTTTGATCCTCTAGGACTCGTCTCACCAATTACCATAAAAGGTAAAATGCTTGTGCAAGATGCATGGAAGCTCAAAATAGGTTTTGATGAGAACTTGCCTCAAGAAATGAGTCAAGAATGGGATGAAATATCCAAGGAGTTTAAACAACTTTATCAAATTAAATTTCCCAGACAAATAGGTCAAGAGGGAAACAAGTACACATTACATGTGTTCTGTGATGCGTCAACCAGAGGTTATGGCGCTGTAGCTTACATGAGTAACACTGAAGGAAGTACTTTAATTACTTCAAAGGCCAGGGTTGCACCCTTGAAGGTCAGAACAGTACCACAATTGGAACTGACAGCACTCTATGTAGGTACAAAATTAGCTGTCTATCTCAACAAAGTACTTGATCATCTCACTATTGAAAAAACTGTGATCTGGAGTGACAATGAAGCAGTTCTCCAGTGGTTAAGAAATAATAAGAGTAAGTTGGTCTATGTACAGAATAGAGTAGCAGAAATAAGAGAGATGCAGAGAGACTATCTCTTTCTCCACGTCTCTGCACAAGAGAACCCAGCTGACATGTTGTCACGTGGTGTCCCACTCAAGAACTTTGTGGATAATAAATTATGGCTCCACGGACCTAACTGGCTCTCTAATGAAAATAACTGGCCAGAGCAAAAAGCTTACATTATGCCAGAAGAAACACTTTGTTTGAACACAGCAGAAATAATCTGTTTAAATACTACAGACACAAAAGAAATAGTCATTGATGGATCTAAATACTCATCTTTGGGTAAACTCTTAAGAGTTACAGCTCTTGTCTTTAAATTCATTAAAGGGATAAAACCTAATTATGAATTACTAGAACCCATTAAATACTGGATAAAGTTAATACAGAAAGATGTTTTCTCTACAGAGTATAAATTTCTGGAAACTCAGGATAAATCACCAAAGAAACCTGGTATGATTAATTCTTTAGGACTTTATCTCGACTCAGAAAAGATTATAAGATGTCGAGGAAGAATTCATAATTCTTCACTACCTAAGGAAACAATACATCCAGTATTGATCCCCAAGAATCATTGGCTAACAAGACTGATTATTCAGAATGCCCACAGTAACGTGTTACATGGTGGTGTAGCTGACACTCTTTGTCATATACGACAATCCTACTGGATACCTCAAGGTCGACAAAGTGTGAAGAAACAAATAAGAGACTGTATTACTTGTCGTCATTATGATATGCGAGTATGTCAGTATCCAGGTCCACCTCCATACCCTTCTGAAAGAGTATGTCATGTCACTCCATTTGAGGTGACAGGTGTAGATTACACTGGACCAATAATTTTAACTAAGACAGTCGACAAAGTACCTATAAAGGTGTACATCTGTTTGTTCACCTGTGCTACGACTAGAGCAGTACATCTAGAAGTAGCTACTGATATGTCTGCTGAAACCTTTATCAAATTATTTAGAAGGTTTGCAGCCAGAAGGGCATGTCCCAGGCTGATGATATCAGACAATGCAACGAATTTTGTTGCTGGTGCTGCTTACATAAACAAGATTTTGAGCAGCCTGAAGTACAACAGATGCTGAATCAACGCAATTGTCGTTGGAGATTCATTCCTCCTAAATCCCCATGGCACGGCGGATTTTACGAAGAATGATAGGCATTGTGAAACGTTGTTTAAGGAAGACTCTTCATCGTCAGAGAATCGACTTAGAAGAATTTCGTACAGTCGTAACTGAAATAGAAAATAGAGTCAACAACAGACCTTTAACGTATGTTACCGATGATCTGGACAATTTAGAAGTGTTAAGTCCATCTCATTTACTACATGGCAGAAGGCTCGAACCTGTTCCTCCCATGAATGATAAAGAAATCATAGAGGATCCTACTTATTTCAAACCTGAGCAACTCAGACGTAAATTCAAACACCTTAATAAAGTGATTGAATGCTGGGAGAAAATTTGGCGAGAAGACTATCTGACCTCCTTGAGAGAACACTTCTATGGAGCTGGTGTTCCAGAAAATTATAAGTCCTTAAGACCTGGTGACATAGTGATTATTAACAACGATGGTCCGAGGTCCCATTGGCCTCTTGGAAAAAATTGTGACCATATATCCTGATGCTAATGGAATCATCAGGACAGTTGATGTTTTGAGCAAAGGTGTAGTGAATAAGCGGACCATAGATAAATTAGAGCCGTTAGAATTACACAGTGTTGAAAATAAAATTAAAATTAGTGATTCTCCAGAAACCACACAGACTGAAGCTGTTCAGAAAAGACAAGCAGCAGTGATGGCGAGTGAGAAAATCAAATTAATGTTAAGCGATGAGTAGTTTACTTTCAGCAAAACTTTCGCTGCCCCCCAGTGTGGAGAAAATTCTCCAAAGGAGGGGGGTATGCACCCTTACTACCCTTGTTAAAGGCGCTCACCCTTTCCTCCCTTAGGAAAGGGCCAGAGGAGGCGTGTCTGGCTGAGAAAAACAATTTAATTCAAGCCAGATGTACTGACTACAGTGTGTCACAAATTGTGCTGACCACAGCACCATGAGGCACCTCGTGGCTGCACAAGGCAGCACGAGGTGATCAGATTGAATACAGGCTTCATAGAGGTCATACGACTCTAGGGGTCATGCGGCGCGAGGCGACGTAAATCAACATAGACATTAGTCGTACGCGTCCGTTAGTCTAATTTAATCTCCACTAACGTCGGGAAGTAAGATAAGAACTCTGTTCCAGCGCGTTTAGTGAATAACATCAACATTGCAGTATATTCAGAAGTGTGCGCAGCTTCTTACTGCAAAAAGACAAATGTAGAGACAATCGCAAGTGAACTCCATTGAAACAAGACGGTGATTCTTCAGCGGCATTCTACAATCAAGACAGCATTTCCGCCGTATATGGTGGAGCCAACACCATCGCTCAAAGTTACATGAGCAAGGTATGAATTTTATGTTCTTTTCAAACAGGGGACTGCGCAGTTCTTGTAGTCAAGAACATCAAAATTTACCTATTGACGGCGGTTATGCGTGGACTTTTTAGTCCAAACACGTGAGTACATCGCCTTTCAGTCCATTCAAGACTGAAAATATGGACATACGCTCCTTTAGGGCAATATATTATAATAAACCACGTGTATTTTTTCCATACAGCCCTGTGGAGAATGAGGCCATAGATGGATCCTGAGAAGTTGTTGGGGACGGCTGCGACATCTTGGATTCATCAATAAGCTAAGTTTAACAGTCTATTATATCGTAGGAAAGAACTCATCCCTCCACAACAGGTACTGTCACCAATTATAGCAACACTATTCAATTAATCCATTGAAGCCTCTACCTTTCCATCAATTCTCAAAATAGCTAGGGTCACCCCGATCCACAAAGGAGGTGATCAAACAGACCTAAATAATTATAGACCAATTTCTAATTTACCATTGCTTTCTAAAATCTTCGAAAAATTAATTCATAGACAAATCTATTCCTACCTCGTCTCACACAATGTACTCAACCCCTGTCAATTTGGATTCAGGACAAACAAGAGCACAAACGATGCTATTATGCACATGTTGGAGTTAATATATACAGCACTTGAGAAGAAAGAAGTCCCACTGGGAATTTTCATTGATCTATGCAAAGCTTTTGATACAGTCGACCATGATTTACTGTTCACAAAATTAGCACATTATGGTATAAGGGGGCACCCACTCAACTACCTAAAGTCATACCTCACCAACAGAAGCCAATACGTGTACACAAATGGAGCGAACTCTTCCACACAACAAATTACAGTCGGAGTCCCTCAAGGAAGTGTCCTGGGGCCACTCCTATTCCTCATTTACATAAATGACCTACCGAATGCATCACAACTACTCAAACCCATTTTATTTGCAGATGACACAACATATGTCTTCTCTCACCCAAATCCAGTTATACTGGCCACCACTGTTAATGCCGAATTACAGAAAATATCAACATGGATGACGACTAACAAGCTTACTCCCAATAGTGACAAGACCTACTTCATACAGTTTGGAAGCAAAGCCACAAATGTTCCACTTAACATAACGCTCAATGGTACACCCATCACAAGACTCACAGAAGGAAAATTCCTAGGAATCCACATTGACAGTAGCCTTAAATTCCAAACACACATACAACAAATTTCCAAGAAAATCTCGAAGACAGTAGGCATATTGTCAAAGATACGCTATTATGTACCACAATCAGCTCTCCTTGCACTATATCATTCACTTATCTACCCGTATCTCACCTATGGAATCTGTGCATGGGGATCAACAACATTAAATCCCCTTAGACCACTCATAACACAACAAAAGGCCGCAGTCAGAATGATAACAAATTCCCACTCTAGACAGCATACTCCACCAATATTCAAAAGTCTAAAACTACTCACCGTAAAGAACATTCATACTTACTCTTTTGCCTACTACATATATAAAACTTTACACTATAATATAAACCCTCCGCTCAAAATTCTCCTCACCAACTTTAATAGGACCCATGACCACAACACAAGATACAGATCACTTTTTGATATACCCCGTATTCATATCAACCTATGTAAAAATTTTATGCACATAAAGGGCCCAAGAATCTGGAATTCATTACCAGTAAATATTAAGATAATCTTGTCTGAAAATCAATTTAACTAGAATAAACTCAATAAATTTCTCTAATATTAAGTAAATAGTCTTTAAGTTACTAGATTAAGCTGCCCTTAATGCCATGGCATGTCAGTGGTTCTCCTTGCACTCAATTTACATTGTAATTACCAATACCTATGTAATCTGCAATCTGCAATGAAATAAAATTTACTTTACTTTACTTTAAAAAGTTCTCCGTGAATTAGTGAATGCGACAATAATGCCTGGTGAGCCCTTAAGTTCCTTTGCATCTCGATTAGATACTCTTTTCATGTCCTTTGTCACTGCCGTTAAGTCCTCAACCTTTGCACCTGAACCAGCTAAAGAGCATGCACATATATTTGCTAAAATAGCTGCCTTTGGAGTAGTCAAAGAAATGTTGCCACGTACAGCTTTATGTGCTTATGATGCGAATCCTCCGACTGCGGAGATGAAGCTACTTAAAGTTTTTAGTCATGCTCGTTCAGTGTGTGCCCAAGGCACTTTTCCATGTGTCCAAGCTAACTTTGTAACTCTACCTCATGCCGCACAGCCCCTCGTTTGTGCAACAGCACCCCGAGCAGAATAAACCGGCACCTAAATCAGCCAAGGCTAGTGCCCCAAGCCAGTATAAAGCTCGTAGTGTCTATAGTAAGTTCAGTTCTCATAGCCAGAGAATTTGTTATAACTGCGGTTACCGTGGACATATCGCAGTTAATTGTCCTGACAGTACCACGAAGAAACGCCGTACTGACGACTACCAAAAAGACTTGCCATACTGTGAGTATCATAGAATTCATGGTCATGAGACATCTGCGTGCAATGCTCTATATAACCTCAGGGCACGATCTTTCCGTGGTCGTTCAAGCCGCAGATCCAGGAGAGGAACCAGAGGTCGTGGTTCCACAGCCAATAACCAGACCCAAGCTCCTTTTCCCAATTCGGGGGAATACAAGCACCCCAGTCAAACCGACCAGTTGTGACAGTAGGTGAGAATGAGTACTCCATCCCCGTCACTAATTCCTTCAATGCTTTAAGCAGTCTTGAAGAAGAAGGTCTCGTTGATGATGTTGCTTCACACGTCTTTGACGAAGATGTTTTTGGGGATGATGTAGAACATACCTTCTCTGATGAAAACGTTGACGAAACATTCCCTGAAGAAAATATATCTGATGAAAACCTTCCTTCGTGCTTGCATATCAATTCCAGTGCAAAAATAGGTCCCCTTGTACAAGCATCTGTTCTTAATGCGCCCGTTCATGTGTTCATGGACTCGGGAGCACAAGTCAACATCATAAGGTCTAGTTTATTCAAAGATAAGAAGATACGACGTGTCAATTTCGTAGAACCAACTCATGTGTCATACCTTAGTGGTGTGGCCGGTTCTAGTCTACGTGTTCGAGGTCAGACTTCTCTTACCTTCACTATCCAGGGTAGAGATTTTACAGCTTCCTTTCTTGTTGTTGACCAGATTAGTTTCCCTGGTGATCTCCTACTGGGATTTGCTTCCCTGAGGGATCTACGTATTGTGCTTGATCCTTACCGATGGCATGCGCAAGTAGATCACCAAGTTGTACCATTTTGGGGTTACCAACTTGGTTCCGAGATCTGCTATACAGCCGAAGAGTATGAAGTCTATATTAAGTCCTTCCAGGTCAATACCTTTTCCTGTAGCGTACCCAAGCAGTCTGGCACTGATGATCCTGTCGCTGTCTATGTTTCACCTCCACCTTCAGTCATGCAAGATAGCGTCCAGATGCCTCAGGTGTCCGAAGAACCTCAGAATACCTTGAGCGCTGAGCCTATCTCTGCAATGGCCACGAGTTCAAATAGTTTCTCCGCAGGGGACGCCTTGTCGGAGCCCCTATCACGTGCTTTTAACATCCTATAGAGAGGGAGCATGGACACTGGGGTCGTCCCGCAGTTACTAAAAACAACAGACATAGCCCCACTCCACAAAGGCGGCAGTAAAGCAATGGCAAAGAACTACAGACCAATAGCGCTAATGTCAAATATCATAAAAATCTTTGAAAGGGTTCTAAGAAGCAAGATCGCCACTCATCTAGATAACCATCAATTACACAACCCAGGGCAGCATGGGTTTAGAGCAGGTCGCTCCTGTCTGTCCCAACTACTGGACCACTATGACAAGGTCCTGGATGCTCTAGAGGACAAATGCATATGTTATATACACAGACTTTGCAAAAGCCTTTGACAAATGTGACCATGGTGTGATAGCACACAAAATGCGTGATATAGGAAAAACAGGAAAAGTTGGTAGATGGATCTATAATTTCCTAACAAGCAGAACACAAAGAGTAGTAGTCAACAGAGTAAAGTCTGAGGCAGCTAATGTGAAAAGCTCTGTTCTACAAGGCACAGTACTCGCTCCCATCCTGTTCCTTATCCTCATATCGGACATAGACAGGGATATAAGCCACAGTGCCGTGTCTTCCTTTGCAGATGACACCCGAATCTGTATGACAGTGTCCACCGTTGAAGACACTGCAAGACTCCAAGCAGACATAAACCAAATCTTTAAATGGGCTGCAGAATACAATATGATTTTCAATGATGAGAAATTTCAATTACTCAGATACGGAAAACGTGAGGAAATTAAAATCTCATCGGAGTACAAAACTAATTCCAACCACACAATAGAGCGAAAAACTAATGTCAAAGACCTGGGAGTGATCATGTCAGAGGATCTCACCTTCAATGACCATAACACCGTAGCAATCGCATCTGCTAGAAAAATGACAGGATGGATAATGAGAACCTTCAAAACCAGGGATGCAAAGCCCATGTTGACACTTTACAAATCGCTTGTTCTATCAAGGCTGGAATATTGCTGCACACTAACTGCACATTTCAAGGCAGGTGAAATTGATGACCTTGAAAATGTGCAGAGAACCTTCACGGCACGCAAAACTGCGATAAACCACCTCATTTACTGGGAACGCTTGAAGTTTCTAAACCTGTACTCCCTAGAATGCAGGCGGGAGAGATACATTATTATATACACGTGGAAAATTCTCGAGGGATTAGTACCAAACTTACACACGAAAATCACACCATACTGTCAGGGGAACGCCTTCCACCTGAGCAAAATATAATGGAAAAAATAATAAAAACAAATAATGACTCTTGGGTAGGAAATAAACTAAGAATTTTAAGTTTTTAATAAAATATATATATATAAAAAAATAGGCCGTTGTGGTTCTGGCAGGATGAAGAGTAGGAGAATATAAACCCAGGTTGAGTCTCTGGTGTAGACGAGATGATGGATGGTTATCCTGGGTAGTTAAGAATTCTCGTATGCCACTTGGTCGAGGTACGTAAGATTTAGAAGCGGAAGAGTGTATGATCAAGGTCACCCTCACTGACATTACGGTAGCCCAGGTGTAAGATCATGGTCACCCTCGCTGACATCATGGCAGCTCAGGTGTATGATCAAGGTCACCCTCACTGACATTACTGTAGCCCAGGTGTATGATCAAGGTCACCCTCACTGACATCATTACTGCTCAGGTGTATGATCAAGGTCACCCTCGCTGACATCATGGCAGCCCAGGATGTATGATCAAGGTCACCGTCACTGACATCATGGCAACTCAGATGTATGATCAAGGTCACCCTTGCTGACATTACAGCAGCCCAGGTGTATGATCAAGGTCACCCTCGCTGACATCATGGCAACTCAGGTGTATGATCAAGGTCACCCTCACTGACATCATGGCAGCTCAGATGTATGATCAAGGTCACCCTCGCTGACATCATGGTAGCTCAGGTGTATGATCAAGGTCACCCTCGCTGACATCATGGCAGCCCAGGTGTATTATCAAGGTCACCCTCGCTGACATCATGGCAGCTCAGGTGTATGATCAAGGTCACCATCGCTATCATGGCAGCCCAGGTGTATGATCAAGGTCACCCTCGCTGACATCATGGTAGCTCAGGTGTATGATCAAGGTCACCCTCACTGACATCATGGCAGCTCAGGTGTATGATCAAGGTCACCCTCACTGACATCATGGCAGCTCAGGTGTATGATCAAGGTCACCCTCGCTGTCATCATGGCAGCTCAGGTGTATGATCAAGGTCACCCTCGCTGACATCATGGCAGCCCAGGTGTATGATCAAGGTCACCTCGCTGACATCATTGCAACTCAGGTGTATGATCAAGGTCACCCTCACTGACATCATGGCAGCTCAGGTGTATGATCAAGGTCACCCTCACTGACATCATGGCAGCTCAGGTGTATGATCAAGGTCACCCTCGCTGTCATCATGGCAGCTCAGGTGTATGATCAAGGTCACCCTCGCTGACATCATGGCAGCCCAGGTGTATGATCAAGGTCACCCTCGCTGACATCATTGCAACTCAGGTGTATGATCAAGGTCACCCTCACTGACATCATGGCAGCTCAGGTGTATGATCAAGGTCACCCTCACTGACATCATGGCAGCTCAGGTGTATGATCAAGGTCACCCTCGCTGTCATCATGGCAGCTCAGGTGTATGATCAAGGTCACCTCGCTGACATCATGGCAGCCCAGGTGTATGATCAAGGTCACCCTCGCTGACATCATTGCAACTCAGGTGTATGATCAAGGTCACCCTCGCTGACATTACAGGAGCCCAGGTGTATGATCAAGGTCACTCTCGCTGACATCGTGGCAGCTCAGGTGTATGATCAAGGTTACCCTCGCTGATATTACGGCAGCCCAGGTATATGATCAAGGTCACCCTCATTGACATCATGGCAGCTCAGATGTATGATCAAGGTCACCCTTGCTGACATCATTTCAGCCCAGGTGTATGATCAAGGTCACCCTCAGCTGACATATGGGAGCTCAGGTGTATGATCAAGGTCACCCTCGCTGACATCATGGCAGCTCGGTGTAGATCAAGGTCACCCTCACTGACATCATTGACAGCTCAGGTGTATGATCAAGGTCATCCTCGCTGACATCAGAGCTCCAGGTGTATGATCAAGGTCACCCTCACTGAATCATGACAGCTCAGGTGTAGATCAAGGTCACCCTCGCTCCATCATGGCAGCTCAGGTGTATGATGAAGGTCACCTCGCTACATCATGGCAGCCAGCATGTGTACACACCATATCAAGGCACACCTAGTCAGTCACCACATCATTAACGTCTCTTGATGATCAAGGTCACCTCACTGACATCATGGCAGCTCAGGTGTATGATCAAGGTCACCCTCACTGACATCATGGCAGCTCAGGTGTATGATCAAGGTCACCCTCGCTGTCATCATGGCAGCTCAGGTGTATGATCAAGGTCACCCTCGCTGACATCATGGCAGCCCAGGTGTATGATCAAGGTCACCCTCGCTGACATCATTGCAACTCAGGTGTATGATCAAGGTCACCCTCGCTGACATTACGGGAGCCCAGGTGTATGATCAAGGTCACTCTCGCTGACATCGTGGCAGCTCAGGTGTATGATCAAGGTTACCCTCGCTGATATTACGGCAGCCCAGGTATATGATCAAGGTCACCCTCATTGACATCATGGCAGCTCAGATGTATGATCAAGGTCACCCTTGCTGACATCATTTCAGCCCAGGTGTATGATCAAGGTCACCCTCGCTGACATCATGGCAGCTCTGGTGTAAGATCAAGGTCACCCTCACTGATATCATGACAGCTCAGGTGTATGATCAAGGTCATCCTCGCTGACATTACGAGAGCCCAGGTGTATGATCAAGGTCACCCTCACTGATATCATGACAGCTCAGGTGTAAGATCAAGGTCACCCTCGCTACCATCATGGCAGCTCAGTCATGTGTACACACCACATATTACAAGGTCTATATCAAGGACACAGCCTGAGTCAGTCCACCACATCACTTAACGTCTTCTTGAACATAGTATTTAATACGGACAAACTGAAGAATAAGACACATTAATGAAACGTTTCGCCCACACACTTGGCGTCTCCAGTCAAATACAAATTGAGTAGTACTAATGAAACCAAGATGATGCAATGAGTCCATCAACCTTGATAAGAAGAGTTGAGCTCCATGGAGCTCAACTGTTGCATATGTGACTTAGTCTTCACATAACTCCATGTTTCTACACCTGTACACAGACACGACCACACTGCTGACAACTCTCCTTCTGAGGCCTAGTTCCTACGTCACTTGTGTGTCCTTCTGAGGCCTAGTTCCTACGTCACTTGTGTATCCTTCTGAGGCCTAGTTCCTACGTCACTTGTGTGTCCTTCTGAGGCTTAGTTCCTAGGTCACTTGTGTGTCCTTCTGAGGCCTAGTTCCTACGTCACTTGTGTGTCTTTCTGAGGTCTAGTTCCTACGTCACTTGTGTGTCCTGAGGCCTAGTTCCTATGTCACTTGTGTGTCCTTCTGAGGCCTAGTTCCTACGTCACTTGTGTGTCCTTCTGAGGCATATTTCATACGTCACTTGTGTGTCCTTCTGAGCCTAGCCTACGTCACTTGGTGTCTTCTACTATTCAGTCACTTGTGTGTCCTTCTGAGGCCTAGTTCCTACGTCACTTGTGTGTCCTTCTGAGGCCTAGTTCCTACGTCACTTGTGTGTCCTTCTGAGACCTAGTTCCTAGGTCACTTGTGTGTCCTTCTGAGGCTTAGTTCCTAGGTCACTTGTGTGTCCTTCTGAGGCCTAGTTCCTACGTCACTTGTGTGTCTTTCTGAGGCCTAGTTCCTACGTCACTTGTGAGTCCTGAGGCCTAGTTCCTATGTCACTTGTGTGTCCTTCTGAGGCCTAGTTCCTACGTCACTTGTGTGTCCTTCTGAGGCCTATTTCCTACGTCACTTGTGTGTCCTGAGGCCTAGTTCCTACGTCACTTGTGTGTCCTTCTGAGGCCTAGTTCCTACGTCACTTGTGTGTCCTTCTGAGGCCTAGTTCCTACGTCACTTGTGTGTCCTTCTGAGGCCTAGTTCCTACGTCACTTGTGTGTCCTTCTGAGGTCTAGTTCCTACGTCACTTGTGTGTCCTGAGGCCTAGTTCCTACGTCACTTGTGTGTCCTTCTGAGGCCTAGTTCCTACGTCACTTGTGTGTCCTTCTTAGGTCTAGTTCCTACGTCACTTGTGTGTCCTTCTGAGGCCTAGTTCCTACGTAACGTGTGTGTCCTGAGGTCTAGTTCCTACGTCACTTGTGTGTCCTTCTCAGGCTTAGTTCCTACGTCACTTGTGTGTCCTTCTGAGGTCTAGTTCCTACGTCATTGTGTGTCCTGAGGCTAGTTCCTACGTCCTTTGTGTCCTTCTGAGGCCTAGTTCCTACGTCACTTGTGTGTCCTTCTGAGGTCTAGTTCCTACGTCACTTGTGTGTCCTGAGGCTAGTTCCTACGTCACTTCTGTGTCCTTCTGAGGCCTAGTTCCTCGTCACTTGTGTGTCCTTCTTAGGCCTAGTTCCTACGTCACTTGTGTGTCCTTCTGAGGCCTAGTTCCTACGTAACGTGTGTGTCCTGAGGTCTAGTTCCTACGTCACTTGTGTGTCCTTCTGAGGCCTAGTTCCTACGTCACTTGTGTGTCCTGAGGCCTAGTTCCTACGTCACTTGTGTGTCCTTCTGAGGCCTAGTTCCTACGTCACTTGTGTGTCCTTCTTAGGCCTAGTTCCTACGTCACTTGTGTGTCCTTCTGAGGCCTAGTTCCTACGTAACGTGTGTGTCCTGAGGTCTAGTTCCTACGTCACTTGTGTGTCCTTCTGAGGCCTAGTTCCTACGTCACTTGTGTGTCCTTCTGAGGCCTAGTTCCTACGTCACTTGTGTGTCCTTGTAATAATATTGGTAGAATTACCGACAATATGTTAAGTAAAAGGACACAAATGCAACTAATGTGACATTTTATTGTGGCAACGTTTCGCTCTCCAGGAGCTTTCTCAAGCCGTTACAAGCGATAATGGACATAGTGGGTTTATATATACTCTCAAAGTGAGGTGAAATACTAGTGGTGGTAGTAGTAGTGATAGTAGTAGTAGTAGTAGTAGTAGTAGTAGTAGTAGTAATACAATAAGGTAGAACAATCAATATACACATGAGTAAAAGGGGATAAAACAAATACTTGGGTAGTATAACAATAGGTTAGACAAATATATCTGCTGGAGGTTGAAATATCGAAGGCCTGTAGGAGTGTTCCACATCTACGATATGCTTGTGTTGAATTAGCAGGAGAGACTATGTGATGGTAGGGTTTACTGTTTTCAGGAGGATTCTTGCTAAGACTTCAGAGATGGTGAAGCTGCCTTTGTTTTGTTTAATTGTGTTAGAAACAGAGATAAGTGCTGATTCAAGGCATTTGCGTCTACGGAAATTAGTTTCTTTGATTACTAGTCGGGCGTCTTTGAATTTCATGAGATGATTGTTGGAATTTCGGTGTTGTACGCAGGCGTTGTTCAGGTTATCGTTTCTGCATGCATTAATGTGTTCATTGATGCGTGTTTCGAGGTTCCTTGCTGTTTCTCCTACATAAATTCTGTCGCAGCCTCCACAGGGTATAGTGTAGACCCCTGCGTTGACTGGTTCATGGTGCTTGGATTTAGTCTTGGTTAGATCCTTAATAGAAGTACTGGAAGCGATGGCGACTCTAGTGTTAGCTTGTGCAAATACTTTAGAAATGTTGGTTGCAACCTGGCTGTTGGGAAGAATTATGACTTTGTTTGGAGTGGTGTTGATGCGTGGAGAATTAATGATCTGAAGAGCTCTTTTCTTGCAATCTTTGATGAAAAAGGAAGGAAAATGTAACTCAGTGAAGGTTTGGTGAATGTATGTACATTCCTCGTCAAGAAACTCAGGACTACAAATTCGGTAAGCTCTTAGGAAGAATCCGATGATGATGCCTCTTTTGGTCTTAGTATCTTGACTGGAATAGAAGTGTGTGAGATCATTTTTATTTGTAGGTTTCGGTAAACTTGAAATCTTAGGTTGTTATCTACTTTGTGGATGAGGACGTCTAGAAAGGGTAGTTTGTCATTGGACTCTTCTTCTAGTGTAAACTGGATCGCCGGTTCAACTGCGTTGAGCCTTGCCTGAAGATTCCGTACATCAAAACGTTTGGGAGTTATTACGAGGACGTCGTCTACGTAACGTAACCAAGTGACGCTTGAGGGGATGATGTTGGCGAAGTGTTCAGCCTCTAGGTGTTCCATGTACAAGTTAGCTAAGACGGCACTGATGGGGGACCCCATACCCATGACGTATGTTTGTTTGTAGAGCCTGTTATTGAAAGAAAAACAGTTGAAATTAACACAGAGTTCAATAAGGTCAACAAAATCTCCGGGAGGTAGAGGAAGGTTAAGGTCCTAAGCAGTTTGGACGTGACTTCCCTCTTCACTAAAGTACCTACCACACAAGCCATCGAGGTTCTACGACGTAAAGTCAATCAGGACCTTAACCTTCCTCTACCTCCCGGAGATTTTGTTGACCTTATTGAACTCTGTGTTAATTTCAACTGTTTTTCTTCAATAACAGGCTCTACAAACAAACATACGTCATGGGTATGGGGTCCCCCATCAGTGCCGTCTTAGCTAACTTGTACATGGAACACCTAGAGGCTGAACACTTCGCCAACATCATCCCTCAAGCGTCACTTGGTTACGTTACGTAGACGACGTCCTCGTAATAACTCCCAAACGTTTTGATGTACGGAATCTTCAGGCAAGGCTCAACGCAGTTGAACCGGCGATCCAGTTTACACTAGAAGAAGAGTCCAATGACAAACTACCCTTTCTAGACGTCCTCATCCACAAAGTAGATAACAACCTAAGATTTCAAGTTTACCGGAAACCTACAAATAAAAATGATCTCACACACTTCTATTCCAGTCAAGATACTAAGACCAAAAGAGCATCATCATCGGATTCTTCCTAAGAGCTTACCGAATTTGTAGTCCTGAGTTTCTTGACGAGGAATGTACATACATTCACCAAACCTTCACTGAGTTACATTTTCCTTCCTTTTTCATCAAAGATTGCAAGAAAAGAGCTCTTCAGATCATTAATTCTCCACGCATCAACACCACTCCAAACAAAGTCATAATCTCCCAACAGCCAGGTTGCAACCAACATTTCTAAAGTATTTGCACAAGCTAACACTAGAGTCGCCATCGCTTCCAGTACTTCTATTAAGGATCTAACCAAGACTAAATCCAAGCACCATGAACCAGTCAACGCAGGGGTCTACACTATACCCTGTGGAGGCTGCGACAGAATTTATGTAGGAGAAACAGCAAGGAACCTCGAAACACGCATCAATGAACACATTAATGCATGCAGAAACGATAACCTGAACAACGCCTGCGTACAACACCGAAATTCCAACAATCATCTCATGAAATTCAAAGACGCCCGACTAGTAATCAAAGAAACTAATTTCCGTAGACGCAAATGCCTTGAATCAGCACTTATCTCTGTTTCTAACACAATTAAACAAAACAAAGGCAGCTTCACCATCTCTGAAGTCTTAGCAAGAATCCTCCTGAAAACAGTAAACCCTACCATCACATAGTCTCTCCTGCTAATTCAACACAAGCACATCGTAGATGTGGAACACTCCTACAGGCCTTCGATATTTCAACCTCCAGCAGATATATTTGTCTAACCTATTGTTATACTACCCAAGTATTTGTTTTATCACCTTTTACTCATGTGTATATTGATTGTTCTACCTTATTGTATTACTACTACTACTACTACTACTACTACTACTACTACTATCACTACTACTACCACCACTAGTATTTCACCTCACTTTGAGAGTATATATAAACCCACTATGTCCATTATCGCTTGTGTGTCCTTCTTAAGCCTAGTTCCTACGTCACCTGTGTGTCTTTCTGAGGCCTAGTTCCTACGTAACGTGTGTGTCCTGAGGTCTAGTTCCTACGTCACTTGTGTGTCCTTCTGAGGCCTAGTTCCTACGTCACTTGTGTGTCCTTGTGAGGCCTAGTTCATACGTCACTTGTGTGTCCTGAGGCCTAGTTCCTACGTCACTTGTGTGTCCTTCTGAGGCCTAGTTCCTACGTCATTTGTGTGTCCTTTCTAGGCCTAGTTCCTACGTCACTTATGTGTCCTTCTGAGGCCTAGTTCCTACGTCACTTGTGTGTCTTTCTGAGGCCTAGTTCCTACGTCACTTGTGTCCTTCTTAGGCCTAGTTCATACGTCACGTGTGTGTCCTTCTGAGGCCTAATGCCTACGTCACTTGTGTGTCCTTCTAAGGCCTAGTTCCTACGTCACTTGTGTGTCCTTCTTAGGCCTAGATCCTACGTCACTTGTGTGTCCTTCTGAGGCCTAGCTCCTACGTCACTTGTGTGTCTTTCTGAGGCCTAGTTCCTACGTCACTTGTGTGTCCTTCTGAGGCCTAGTTCCTACGTCACTTGTGTGTCCTTCTGAGGCCTAGTTCCTACGTCACTTGTGTGTCCTTCTGAGGCCTAGTTCCTACGTAACGTGTGTGTCCTTCTGAGACCTAGTTCCTACGTCACTTGTGTGTCCTTCTGTGGCCTAGTTCCTACGTCACGTGTGTGTCCATATATACTCTTGTTCTACCATCCATAGGATGGATATGGAGTGTACACTAAACTACACACTACCATCCACTTATATACTGGATGTAGTTATATACTGTAGGTAGTTATATACTGGAGACAGTTATGTACTGGAGACAGTTCTATACTGGCTGTAGTTATGCACTGGAGACAGTTATATACTGTAGGTAGTTATGTAGTGGAGACAGTTATATACTGGATACAGTTATGTACTGGAGACAGTTATTTACTGGAAGTAGTTATGTACTGGAGACAGTTATATACTGGAGACAGTTATATACCTGAAGTTTACCTGGAGAGAATTCCAAGGGTCAACGCCCCCGCGGCCCGGTCTGTGACCAGGCCTCATGTTGGACCAAAGCCTGATCAACCAGGCTGTTACTGCTGGCCGCACGCAGTCCAACGTACGAACCACAGCCTGGCTGGTCAGGTACCGACTTTAGGTGCCTGTCCAGTGCCTGCTTGAAGACAGCCAGGGGTTTGTTGGTAATCCCCCTGATGTATGCTGGGAGGCAGTTGAACAATCTTGGGCCCCTGACACTTATTGTGTTGTCCCTAAACGTGCTTGTGGCACCCCTGCTCTTCATTGGGGGGATGTTACATCGCCTGCCGAGTCTTTTGCTTTCGTAGGGAGTGATTTCCGTGTGCAAGTTTGGTACTAATCCCTCGAGAATTTTCCATGTGTATACAATAATGTATCTCTCCCGCCTGCGCTCCAGAGAGTACAGGTTTAGGAACTTCAAGCGTTCCCAGTAGTTGAGGTGGTTTATCGCACTTATGCACATTTTCAAGGTCAGCAATTTCACCCGCCTTGAAAGGTGCACTTAGTGTGCAGCAATATTCCAGCCTAGATAGAACAAGCGATCTGTAAAGTGTCAACATGGGCTTGGCATCCCTGGTTTTGAAGGTTCTCATTATCCATCCTGTCATTTTTCGAGCAGATGAAATTGCTACTTTGTTATGGTACTTGAAGGTGAGATCCTCTGACATGATCACTCCCAGGTCTTTGACATTAGTTTTTCGCTCTATTGTGTGGTTGGAATTAGTTTTGTACTCCGATGAGATTTTAATTTCTTCACGTTTTCCATATCTGAGTAATTGAAATTTCTCATCATTGAACTTCATATTGTTTTCTGTAGCCCATTTAAAGATTTGGTTTATGTCTGCTTGGAGTCTTGCAGTGTCTTCAACGGTGGACACTGTCATACAGATTCGGGTGTCATCTGCAAAGGAAGACACAACACTGTGGCTTATATCCCGGTCTATGTCTGATATGAGGATGAGGAACAGGATGGGAGCAAGTACTGTGCCTTGTGGAACAGAGCTTTTCACAGTAGCTGCCTCAGACTTTACTCTGTTGACTACTACTCTTTGTGTTCTGCTTGTTAGGAAATTATAGATCCATCTACCAACTTTTCCTGTTATTCCTTTATCACGCATTTTGTGTGCTATCACACCATGGTCACACTTGTCAAAGGATTTTGCAAAATCTGTGTATATAACATCTGCATTCTGTTTATCTTCTAGAGCATCCAGGACCTTGTCGTAATGGTCCAGTAGTTGGGACAGACAGGAGCATACTGGAGACAGTTATATACTGGAAGTAGTTATGTACTGGAGACAGTTATATACTGGAGGTAGTTATGTACTGGAGTCAGTTATATACTGGAGGTAGTTATATACTTGACACAGTTATATACTGGAGGTAGTTATATACAGGAGACAGCTATATACTGACGACAGTTATATACTGGAGACAGTTATATACTGGAGACAGTTATATACTGGAGACAGTTATGTACTGGAGACAGTTATATACTGGAGACAGTTATATACTGGAGACAGTTATGTACTGGAGACAGTTATGTACTGGAGACAGTTATATACTGGAGTCAGGGGTGAGAGTGACCTGCCTAGCACGGGCTAGTAGGCATACGTACGTACGTACGTACATACGTGCGTACGTACATGAATGTGTGTGTGTGTGTGTGTGTGGTGTGTGTGTGTGTGTGTGTGTGCGTGTGTGTGTGTGTGTGCGTGTGTGTGTGTGTGCGTGTGTGTGTGTGTGTGCGTGTGCATGTGTGTGAAACCTGTAATCTGCATACCCCTCCCCCTCCCCCGCCCTCTCCCGCACCCCCTCCCCACCCCTCCCCCTCCCTCCCATCTCCTCTCCAAACCCTCCCCGTCCCATCACTACCTCCCCACTCCCCCCACCTCTTCCTCTCTTATTCTCCCCTCTTCCTCCCCCCCCTCCTTATCCCCTTGTGCAATGCTATATGTCCCACTTCCTCTCTCCCCTCTGCATGTCTGTTTCCCCCTCGACTTCTTCCTCTCAGTCTGCTTGTTTCCCTCTTCTGCATCTCAGTCTGCTTGTTCCCCTCTTCTTCCTCTCAGTCTGCTTGTTTCCCTCTTCTTCCTCTCAGTCTGCTTGTTTCCCTTTTCTTCCCCTCAGTCTGCTTGTTTCCCTCTTCTGCATCTCAGTCTGCTTGTTCCCCCTCTTCTTCCTCTCAGTCTGCTTGTTCCCCCTCTTCTTCCTCTCAGTCTGCTTGTTTCTTCTCTTCTTCCTGTCAGTCTGCTTGTTTCCCCTCTTCTTCCTCTCAGTCTGCTTGTTTCCCCTTTTCTTCCCCTCAGTCTGCTTGTTTCCCCTCTTCTGCATCTCAGTCTGCTTGTTCCCCCTCTTCTTCCTCTCAGTCTGCTTGTTTCCCCTCTTCTTCCTCTCAGTCTGCTTGTTTCCCCTTTTCTTCCCTTCAGTCTGCTTGTTTCCCCTCTTCTTCCCCTCAGTCTGCTTGTTTCCCCTCTTCTTCCTCTCAGTCTGCTTGTTTCCCCTCTTCTTCATCTCAGTCTGCTTGTTTCCCCTTTTCTTCCCCTCAGTCTGCTTGTTTCCCTCTTCTTCCTCTCAGTCTGCTTGTTTCCCTCTTCTTCCTCTCAGTCTGCTTGTTTCCCCTCTTCTTCCTCTCAGTCTGCTTGTTTCCCTCTTCTTCCCCTCAGTCTGCTTGTTTCCCTCTTCTTCCCCTCAGTCTGCTTGTTTCCTCTTTTCTTCCCTCTGCTTTTTCCCCTCTTCTTCCCTCAGTCTGCTTGTTCCCCCTCTTCTTCCCCTCAGTCTGCTTGTTTTCCTCTTCTTCCTCTCAGTCTGCTTGTTTCCCTCTTCTTCCCCTCGGTCTGCTTGTTTCCCTCTTCTTCTCCTCGGTCTGCTTGTTCCCTCTTCTTCCCATCAGTCTGCTTGTTTCCCTCTTCTTCCTCTCAGTCTGCTTGTTTCCCCTCTTCTTCCCCTCGGTCTGCTTGTTTCCCTCTTCTTCCCTCAGTCTGCTTGTTTCCCCTCTTCTTCCCCTCGGTCTGCTTGTTTCCCCTCTTCTTCTCCTCGGTCTGCTTGTTTCCCCTCTTCTTCCCCTCAGTCTGCTTGTTCCACCTCTTCTTCCCCTCAGTCTGCTTGTTTCCCTCTTCTTCCTCTCAGTCTGCTTGTTTCCCTCTTCTTCCCTCGGTCTGCTTGTTTCCCCTCTTCTTCCCCTCAGTCTGCTTGTTTCCCTCTTCTTCCCCTCGGTCTGCTTGTTTCCCCTCTTCTTCTCCTCGGTCTGCTTGTTCCCCTCTTCTTCCCCTCAGTCTGCTTGTTTCCCCTCTTCTTCCTCTCAGTCTGCTTGTTTCCCCTCTTCTTCCCCTCGGTCTGCTTGTTTCCCTCTTCTTCCCCTCAGTCTGCTTGTTTCCCTCTTCTTCCCTCGGTCTGCTTGTTTCCCCTCTTCTTCTCCTCGGTCTGCTTGTTTCCCCTCTTCTTCCCCTCAGTCTGCTTGTTTCCCTCTTCTTCCCCTCGGTCTGCTTGTTTCCCCTCTTCTTCCCCTCGGTCTGCTTGTTTCCCCTCTTCTTCCCCTCTGTCTGCTTGTTTCCCCTCTTCTTCTCCTCGGTCTGCTTGTTCCCCTCTTCGTTCACTTTCACACTTCACACTTTTTTCTCTGCCTCTCCTTTCATTTAACTTCCTTCATGTTCTCTGCTTCTTTCACTTACCTTCATTCCTGTCTTCTTATGCCTACCTTCCTTCTTTTCCTCCTTCCTTCATTCCTTCCCTCCTTTCCTTCCTTCCTTCATTTATTCATTCATGCAGTCCTTCCTTCCTTTATGTTTTCCTTCCTTCATTCTTTCCTTCATTTCTTCCTTCCTTCATTCTTTCCTTCAATTATTCCTTCATTCATTCATTCCTTCCTTACCTCCTTAATTCCTTTCTTCCATCTTTTCCTGGCTTATTCCTTCACATACTAGACATTAACTCATTAGAGTGAGTGTCTGCTGAGTGCTAGTAGCTCCCTCCCTCTCTCTCTCTCTCTCTCTCTCTCTCTCTCTCTCTCTCTCTCTCTCTCTCTCTCTCTCTCTCTCTCCTATGTCTACCCTCACTCCTCCTCCATCTCTTCCCTCCCCTCTCTCCTCTCCTTGCATTACCTCAACCATCGCACACCTATCGATTCGCCATGACACTGTCTACCACATCAGACACACACACACACACACACACACACACACACAGACGGCAAGCACGTCAGGAAATTAGAGAAAGTGCAAAGGTTTGTAACGAGACTAGTCCCAGAGCTAAAGGAAATGTCCTACGAAGAAAGCTTAAGGGAAATTGACTTGACGACACTGGACGACAGGAGGGTCAGGGGAGACATGATAACGATATATAAAATACTGCGAGGGATTGACAAGGTGGACAGAGACAGGATGTTCCAGAGATGGGATGTTAGGAAGCATTTCTTCAGTTGTCATTAAGTGGAATAGTCTGGAAAGTGAGGTAGTGGAGGCAGTGACCATACATAGTTTTAAGACGAGGTTTGATAAAGCTCATGGAGCAGGGAGAGAGAGGACCTATATAGAAACTTGTCTTGGGACTGCCTTCTTGTAAGCTGCACTCTGAGCAAGCGTTGTTGACACCAACACTCTGAGACACTTCTCTCAGACTTACAAGTGGCTATGGGACAAATTTCTAGCTAACTGCAGTAAAAAGAATTCCCCACTACATGCACGATACTGAAAGGGTTTAACTTACTTGATGGAGTGGACATGTGGCTCCTAATCCTCCTAAGCTATAACACCCTCCAAACACCATGTGAAGGGAAGAGTCTTAATCTGCTAATTTGCGTCCAACCGCACGAAAGACCCACAACAAAACCTACACACGTTTCCCCCAGAAAACTGGCCAGATACTGAGAAGAAAAGAGGTAAGGTCCTACTGTATTGGGTCTGGATGGAGTGAGATATCCTCAGTACTTCGGGATATCTCTTCCATGCCCCCGGGACAGATGTTGAGTCACGTGGGGGTTGCTGCCTGTTCGCAGCGCTTGTTCACTCCTTGAAGTCTGATCTGGTAAGAAGGAGTCAGCATCACTCCCGCTTAGATTCAAGTGTGGGCTGCCAGTTTTCTCTAGCTAACATAACCCAAGGTTCGTCTATTTGGGGCTTTTATCTACTTATATTAAGGTGCTAGAACTACATTATTAACATCTAACGTTGCCTCAATAATCCTAATATTAGTTATTAACTGTACAAACTTTCCTAGGCTTTCCTAGGTGAATAAATCTATCAATTAAAATGTACACAATTGTTACCTCCGCCAACTTGAATGTGTATGCTTGTTTTGGTTAGGTGTGTGGGTTTATAATCTCCGAGGGCCGATCCATGGTAAGTTTAAGGCTCCTAACGGCTCACTTACCCTGTGGAACTTGCGTGACTCAAAAAGTTTCCACAACCTAGTAGCGATCATTGAACAGGCAGGGTCAGGAGCTATGAATTGACCCCTGCAACCACAAATAAGTGAGTATACACACACACACACACACACACACACACAAAGGAATGTGCTTATAAACAACAGCCAGCATGGTTTCAGGGACGGGAAAACCTGAGTCACAAACCTACTGGAGTTCTATGACAGGGTGACAGCAGTAAGACAAAAGAGAGAGGGGTGGGTAGAGTACATTTTCTTGGACTGTAAGGTGTTTGACACAGTTCCACACAAGAGATTAGTGCAGAAGCTGGAGGACCAGGCAGGGATAACAGGGAAGGCACTGCAATGGATCAGGGAATACCTGTCAGGAAGACAGCAGCGAGTCATTGTGCGTGGCGAGGTGTCAGAGTGGGTGCCTGTGACGAGCGGGATTCCACAGGGGTCAGTCCTAGAACCAGTGCTGTTTCTGGTATATGTGAACGACTTTACGGAAGGAATAGACTCAAAAGTGTCCCTGTTTGCAGATGATGTGAAGTTAATGAGGAAAATTCAATCGGAGGAGGACCAGGCAGAATTACAAAGGGATCTGGACAGGCTGCAGGCCTGAAGATTGGGGAAGGGCAAAGAAAACCGCAGACGAGTACAGTCATCGGGGCCAGAGACTACAAACCTCACTCAAGGAAAAGGTTCTTGAGGTGAGTATGATACCGAGCTCATCTCCTGAGGTGCACATCAACTGAATAACTGCTGCAGCATATGGGCGACATCACATATGAAAGGCACCTCCGAGGTAGTGACCACGTGGTCCTGAGCTTCGAATACACTGCAGAGTTAAAAGTAGAGAAGAAACCAACACGAGCAGGATATGAGAAGCCAAACTATAAAAGAGGGACTACATATGTATGAGGAATTTCCTGCATGAGGTTCAGTGGCAAAGAGAACTGTTGGGGAAAACTGTGAATGAAATGATGGAATACAAGGAGGCAGAAAAGAAGTTCGTACCTAAGGTGGAATACAAGGAGGCAGGGAAGAGGTTCGTACCTAAGGTGGCATACAAGGAGGCAGAGAAGAGGTTCGTACCTAAGGTGGAATACAAGGAAGCAGAGAAGAGGTTCGTACCTAAGGTGGAATACAAGGAGACAGAGAAGAGGTTCGTACCTAAGGTGGAATACAAGGAGGCAGAGAAGAGGTTCGTACCTAAGGTGGTATACAAGGAGGCAGAGAAGAGGTTCGTACCTAAGGTGGAATACCATGATAATGGGAATAAGAAGTTTGTATTGACATGGTTGTACAGAGTAATATAATAGTTGGGTGTACATGATACATGGTTGTACAGAGTAATATAATAGTTGGGTGTACATGCCAAAAGCCTCTTAGTATGCAGAGCATTTCTGGCAAACTTAAAAATTAACTTAAGATTAGGAAGGCAATAATAGTTCATATGGTCATTAGATAAGTTACAGTGAGTACAAGAGAATTAAATATTCTATTAGGTAATGCAACTTGGCTTTGATAAGTCTAGTAGAGAATAATTACACTAATGAATTAGTTTATAAAGATTACAGTATTACAATAGAACAATTTAAAACAATTTACAATATGATGTAGTATTACAATTTAGTACTATTTAAAACAATTAAATTTAGACATCCTAATTTTGAAGTAGTGAGTAAGTGGTTGAGCAATCATCAGCAAAATATGATTAGCTTTGGAGTAACTGGTAGGTATTAGGTATGGTTTGTCTAGTTAATTTTGGGTGATGAGGTGATTTCTTAGTAGGGCCTTAAGCTGATTTGCAGACAGGGGTCCTTTAATGTGTTCTGGCTATGAATTCCAGATCTTCGGGCCCTTTACGTGTATAGCAGTTTTGCATACTGAGAGATGAACACGAGGGATATCAAAGAGTGATTTGTGTCTTGTATTATGGCTGTGTTCTGTTATAGAACACAGGGTTTATATTTGAGTATAGTGTTCTGTGTATGTAGTATTCACAATAATAAGTGTGGATGTTTTGTATATTAAGCAAGTTAAGACTCTTGAAAAGTGGTGGAGTGTGTTGTCTAGTGCAGGAGTTGGTAATCAATCGTACTGCAGCTTTTTGTTGGGTTATTAAAGGCTGAAGGTGATTTGCTGTGGTTGAGCCCCATGCACCAATACCATAGGTGAGGTAAGGGTAAATGAGAGAGTGGTACAGAGCAAGAAGAGGTGATTGGGGTACATAGTACCGTATCTTTGAAAGGATCCCTACTGTTTTGGAGATTTTCCTGGATATTTGCTGTATGTGTGTCTGAAATTTGAGACTGTAGTCAAGGTGGAGACCAGAACGAGCCCTTGGTTAACACAGAGATGTACAGAAGCCAAAACTGAGTTTCTAGAGAATGAAAAATGTATAGAAGACAAAGGACCCATGAAAATAAAGAGATTATTTGAAGAGCCTAAAACGAATATGTACAGATAAGGAGGGAGGCCCAGTGACAATACGAGAATGACATAGCATCGAAAGCCAAATCTGAGCTGAAGCTGTTGTACAGCTACATCAGGAGGAAAACATCAGTCAAGGACCATGTAAGGGGTTGGGAGCAGTAGGAGGATTGAATACTATGTTTGTTTGGTTCAGTCATTTATAATTGTTTTGTTATTGTTGTTGTTGTTATGGAGCGGCCTTGGAGAGTACATTGTTATTGTTACTCCGTCTTTCTATAACCTACAACCACTACAGTGGCGACGACGATGGGATCATCAGAGCCAAGGATAGTGGGCCAATGTGGCCTGAAGTAGTAGGGATATTGCCAGCCGAGGACATTGCAGCAGAACGGTGATACAGCAGCAACAAGTGGCAGCATGGCAGCATCACAAGGAAGGTTGGAACCTTTCAACCCACGTAAGATTTCTTTGGAGCTCTGGCTAAGCTTGTTGGAAGCCAATTTCGCTCACTTAGGAATTAAAGAGCAAGATAACAAGAGGAATTTCTTGCTAGTGTCCCTGGGATCAGAAACTTACAGTGTTTTAGGTAATGTGTGTGCTCCAGAATTACCACACACGAAGAGTTACGACTTCTTAGTCGTGGCACTGAAAAGTTATTTTGCAGTGAAACCAGCCTACCACCGCAGTTTGTTGGCTTTTTAGCAGAGGAAGAAATGACAGGGTGAATCCTTGCATGAATTATATACAGAATTAAAAGTGTTGGCTTTGAACTGTACCTTTGGGGACAATTTGACCCCAGAGTGAGGGACCAGTTGTTTATGGCGGTGGTGGATGAAGTATATTTTCCTCACCTAGTTGCAGAAAATTTGGATTTGCAAAGTATGCAGTCTGCAAAACTATTTGACAAACTTTTGAACTTGGAACAGGCATTTGTTACAGATCAGAACTCTGCTCCTGTGGTACAAGTGATTAATGCTGTGAAATGTAAACATTGTGGGTTCCAGCACAGTAGTAGTACTTGTAGGTTTAAAGACTTTTTCTGTAATAAGTGTCATAAGAGAGGCCACTTGAGAAGAGTGTGTAGTGAGAAATCTTCAAAAGTGTCTCCTAAGGCTGTATCAAAATCGAGTATTGAAAAAAAACAGGACAGCAAGGACACAGCAGTCACCGAGATATCCTAGAACAAAGTCAATTAAGGTGCTGGATGGCGGTGATAGTTCAGCAGATGAGGAAGTGATGAGCTTATATGCCTTAGAGGATAGAGTGTTTTCCATGAAGGCAGAGAAATATGGGTTTATCATTAACAATCACACAATACCTTTTAAGACTGACAGTGGGGCGTCCATCTCGACTTTATCCAAAGACTGGGTAGAGGCAGTAAAGGGGCACATTGAACCATGTTCTAGGAGGGTAACTGCATATGATAATTGGAAAATAAACCTTCTGGGACAGGTGGTTTTGCCGGTAAGATATAATAAATTAGAGGTGTCACAAGTGTTTTATGTAGTGAAATCCAATAATAGTAACTTGTGTGAGAAAGACCTCATGAAAAAGGTATGGATTTACCTTGCTGGATTGGATGAATCTACCAAAATTAACAAACTAGACAGTGCTGAAGAAATGTTAGATAATTTTAGGGTAGATTCTAGTAAACCTATCTCCAGCATCGTGGCACAAATTCATGTGAAAAGTGATGCTGTCCCTAAGTTTGTGAAAGCAAGGCCAGTACTATTTTTTCACAAAGAGATGATTGAGGAAGAATTAGAAAAACTAGTGCAGAAAGGCATTATTGATCCTATATCACATAGTGAATGGTCTGTACCTATTGTGCCAGTACTGAAGGCTGACTCTAAGTCTATGAGAATTTGTGGGGATTTTAAATATGTAAACCAACAAATTAATTGTGAAAGATATCCTTTACCCAGGATTGAGGAATTATTGTCTGTAGTGGGTAAAGGTAAAATATTTACAAAATTAGATTTAAAGGATGCTTATTTACAGATACCTGTAGATGAGAGGAGCCAACAACTTTTAGTAATTAATACCCGCAGGGGACTTTTTAAATATAAGAGATTACCATTTGGAATTTCCTCATCTCCTGGTATTTTCCAGAAATTTATTTCCCAATTGTTTGTTAAACTGGATGGAGTAGCATCCTATTTAGATGATATCATAATATGTGGTGCCACAGAAGCTGAGCATGATGTTAGACTCTGGCAGGTGTTGAGTATTTTACAGGAGCATAATGTAGTACTGAATAAGAATAAGTCAGTGTTGAAAACCAGATCTATTGAATATCTGGGGTATGAAATTTCAGGGGAAGGTATTAAACCTTCTTCTTGGAAGGTGGAGGCTCTTGTAAATTTACCTTCACCTACGTCTGTAGGGAAAGTTCAGTCCTTTGTGGGGATGGTGACATATTATTGTAAGTTTATTAAGAACTTTTCTTTAATTTTGGCACCACTGTATGATTTGTTAAAAAAGGGGGCTACATTTGAGTGGTCTACAGTGGAAGAGGAAGCTGTTCAAAGGATTAAAAAACAATTAGTGTGTTCAGCTTTGTTGACTAATTTTATGGGAGAGCATCCATTAATAATTGAGGTTGATGCGTCTTCTGTGGGTGTTGGATGTGTGTTAATCCAGGTAGTAAATGGCCAGGAAAAACCTGTGTATTTTGCTAGTAAGAAACTTTCTCCAGCAGAACAGAATTATTCTCAACTTGATAAAGAAGGTCTAGCTTTGGTGTATGCTGTTAAGAAATTCAGATATTTTTTGCTAGGGAGAAAGTTTGTTGCTCGCACAGATCATAAACCATTGCTAGGGTTGTTTGGAAAAGGAAAACATATTCCAGTAAATGCAAATGCCAGAATTCAACGTAGGGCTCTGTTATTAGCTCAGTATGATTATGAGTTGTCATTCAAGGCTGGCAAGGAAAATGTTATTGCAGATGCATTTAGTAGATTACCTATTGAAGATCACAGCTTAGAGTCAGGTACACCTTCAGAATATGTAAGATTAGTAGAGTCCTCGATTTCCAACATTTATCATTTGACAAAATCAAAGAGGAAACTGGGATAGATGCTGTATTATCCCAAGTAGTAAATAATGTTAAATATGGATGGGGTAAAAATAGTGTATTTTTATCTGACTATAATTCAGTCAAATCAGATCTGACTGTTCATGATGATGTATTATTGTATAGGAACAGAGTGGTAGTGCCAGTAAAGTTGAGATGTAAGGTATTGGAGCATCTGCATATAGGTCATAATGGTATCAATGCTATGAAAGCAGAAGCTAGGCAGTGGGTCTGGTGGCCAAAGATGGACCAAGATATTGCAGAAGTGACAAAGAGTTGTCCCATTTGTTTTCAGAATTTTAAGCCAATTTCATCTCCTGTCCTATCTTGGCCCAGCACTGGGAAACCATGGTCTAGAGTGCATATAGACTATGCAGGTCCAGTTGAGGGCAAATATTTTTTGGTAATTGTGGATTCCTTTTCAAAATTCTTAGATGTGCAAGTCACTAGTTCTATGACATCCACAGTGACAACTGAGTTACTGAGGAAATCTTTTTGTAATTTTGGGTTACTAGACATAGTTGTGTCAGATAATGCTACATACTTTGTATCCCAAGAACTGGAAGCCTTCTTTAGTAAGAATAGTATTGAACATGTTACTCCAGCCCCATACCATCCATCATCAAATGGTCTGGCAGAGAGAGCGGTAAGGACATTGAAGGAAGGGTTACACAAGTTTACAAAAAGATCTCTCAATACCAGATTATGTAGGTTCTTATATAACCATAGGAAAACTGTTCATTCCTCCACTAATAAGACACCAGCAGAAATGATGTTTCATAGGAATTTCAAAGTCCCTGTATCGGCTGTCAAATGTCATGTTAAAGAGGACAATTCATTGCCTAACATGACTGCTGGTGACTTTCAAGGAGTGGTGAAGCATTTTAAAGTTGATGATGCTGTGTATGCAAGGAACTTTGGGAAAGGTGACCCTTGGGTAGAAGGAAAAATTGTGGAGGTATTAGGGGTTAGGAATTACAAAGTGTTAATTAGAGGGTTTGGTAACATGATATGGAAAAGGCATATAGATCAGCTCATGCCAAGGTTTAGGAGTGGAGAGCAACCACTGATTCCAACAGTACCAGAAGCAGTAAGGAGTGGTTTAGAGGAACTGCCCACAACAGATAATAATGGTAATAAACTTAAAGAGCAGGTTAGCATACAGGAAGAACCTCCTGGGAGGTTTGATAAGGGAACCAGCTGGGTGAGAGAAGATAAGGCACCTCAGGACAGTGCAAACCCTCCAATTCTCCGGCGTTCCAGCAGAGTTGTCAAACCTCCAGATAGGTTGGATTTATAAGTTGGATGATATAATGTAATTTAGGAAAGGAGGAATGTAAGGGGTTGGGAGCAGTAGGAGGATTGAATACTATGTTTGTTTGGTTCAGTCATTTATAATTGTTTTGTTATTGTTGTTGTTGTTATGGAGCAGCCTTGGAGAGTACATTGTTATTGCTACTCCGTCTTTCTGTAACCTACAACCACTACAGACCAGGTGATCAGGCTTAGGATGGAAGGAGGGGAGATCAAAAGAAACGACAAAGAAATATGTGAGGAGCTAAACACGAGATTTAAGGAAGTATTTTCAGTGGAGACAGAAAGGACTCCAGAAAGCTGGAATGGTGAGGTACACCAACAAGTGCTGGACACAATACACACAGCCAAGGAGGAGGTGAAGAGGCTGCTGAGTGAACTAGATACTTCAAAGGCTGTGGGACCGAACAACATCTCTTCGTGACATGGACTCAACAGTGATGAGTACGTGACGAGGTGGGCGACTATGACGAGCGGGGTTCCACAGGGGTCAGTCCTAGGGCCGGTGCTATTTCTGGTATATGTGAATGACATGATAGAAGGGACAGATTCAGGGCTGTCCCTGTTTGCAGACGATGTAAGCTAATGCAGAGAATTCAAGTGGATGAGGATCATGCAGAACTACAGAGATCTGGACAGGCTGCAGACCTGGTCCAACAACTGACTCCTAGAGTTTAACCCCACCCCGTGCAAAGTCATAAAGCTTGGGGAAAGAAAAAGAAGACCGCAGGCGGAGTACAACCTAAGAGGACAAAGGCTGCAAAACTCACTCTAGGAAAAGGATCTTAGGGTGAGCATCATAACGAGCACATCTGAGGAGCACATCAACCAAATAAGGTAAAGATCATTCAAGACACTGTACACCGCTTACGTCAGGCCCATATTGGAGTATACAGCACCAATATGGAACCCACACCTGGTCAAACACATCAAGAACTTAAGTGCAAAAGTTTACAACAAGACTAGTCCTGGAGCTAAGGAGAGGTTAAGAGAGATCAACCTGACGACACTGGAGGACAGGAGGGATAGGGGAGGTACATGATAACGACATATAAAATACCGAGAGGAACTGACAATGTGGATAGGAACAGAATGTTCCAGAGATGGGACACAGCAACAAGGGTCACAATTGGAAGTTGAAGACTCGGATGAGTCACAGGGATTTTAGGAAGTATTGCTTTGCCTTAAAGTTGTCAGGAAGTGGAACAATCTGGAGAGGGATGTAATGGAGGCAGGATCCAAACAAAGCTTTAAGAAGAAATATGATATAGCTCATGGAGCAAGGAGAGTAGCCACTAGCGAAGAGGCTGGGCCAGGAGCTGTGAATCAACTCCTGCTACCACATATAGGTGAGTATATACACACACACACACACGGTCAAGCACGTAAAGAAACTAGAGAAAATGCAAAGGTTTGCGACAAGGTTAGTTCCACAACTCAGGGGTCTGTCTTATGAAGAAAGATTGAGGGAAATAGGACTAACAACACTGGAGGAAAGAAGGGTCAGAGGAGACATGATAACGACATACAAAATACTGCGGGGAATTGACAAGGTAGATAGTGACAGGATGTTTCAGAGAGGGAACACAGAAACAAGGGGACACAACTGGAAGCTGAAGACTCAGATGAGTCAAAGGGATGTCAAAAGCATTTCTTCAGCCACAGAGTAGTCAGGAAGTGGAATAGTCTAGAGAAGATATAGTGGAGGCAGGAACCATACATAGTTTTAAGACAAGGTATGATAAAGCTCATGGAGCAGGGAGAGCAGAGACCCAGTAGCAGACATCGAAGAGGCGGGGCCAGGAGCTGAGTCTCGACCCTGCAACCACAATTAGGTGAGTACACACACACCTATGACTCGACAGCTATGACTCGACCACTGCAACCACAAATAGGTGAGTACACACACACACACACACACACACACACACACACACACACCCATACTGGAGTATGCAGCACCAGTTTGGAACCCACACCTGGTCAAGCACGTCAAGAAATTAGAGAAAGTGCAAAGGTTTGCAACAAGACTAGTCCCAGAGCTAAGGGATTGTCCTACGAAGAAAGGTTAAGGGAAATCGGCCTGACGACACTAGAGGACAGGAGGGTTAGGGAGACATGATAACGACATATAAAATACTGCGAGGAATAGATAAGGTGGACAGAGACAAGATGTTCCAGAGAGGGGACACAGAAACAAGGGGTCACATTGGAAGTTGAAGACTCCTATGAGTCAAAGGGATGTTAGGAAGTATTTCTTCAGTCATGAGTTGTCAGGAAGTGGAATAGCTGAAAGCGACATAGTGGGGCAGGAACCATACATAGTTTTAAGACTAGGTTTGATAAAGCTCATGGAGCAGGGAGAGAGGGACCTAGTAGCAATCAGTGAAGGGCGGGGCCAGGAGCTATGACTCGACCCCTGCAACCACAAATAGGTAGTACACACACACACACACACACACACACACTCACAAAGCAAATGTAGTCCCAATTTTTAAAAGAGACAGACATGAAGCACTAAACTAGAGAAGTGTCACTGACGTGTATAGTATGCAAAGTCTTGGAAGATTATCAGGAGAAGAGTGGTGGAGCACCTAGAAAGGAATGAGCTTATCAACTTATCAGGGTGACAGCAGTAAGACAAAGAGAGAGGGTGGGAAGATTGCATTTTATTGGACTGTAAAAAGGCGTTCGCACAAGAAATGTTCCACACAAGAAATTAGTGCAAAGCTGGAGGACCAGGCAGGGATAACAGGGAAGGCACTCCAATGGATCGGGGAATACCTGTCAGGAAGACAACAGCAAGTCATGGTACGTGGTGGGGTGTCAGGTGGGCGCCGTGATGAGTGGGGATCCACAGGGGTCAGTCCTAAGACCGGTGCTGTTTCTGGTATTTGTGAACGACTTTGACTGAAGAATAGACTCCGGGTCCCTGTTTGCAGATGATGGAAGTTGATGAGAAAATCAATCGGACGGGGACCAGGCAGAACTACAAAGGGATCTGGACAGGCTGCAAGCCTGGTCCAGCAATGGCTTCTGGAGTTCAACCCCACCAAGTGCAAAGTCATAAAGGTTGGGGAAGGGCAAGAAGACCGCAGACAGAGTCAGTCTAGGGGCGGAGACTACAAACCTCAATCAAGGAAAAGATCTTGGGGTGAGTATAACACCAGGCACATCCCCGGGAGGCGCACATCAACTAAATAACTGCTGCAGCATACGGGGCCTGGCAAACCTAAGAACAGCATTCCGACATCTTAATAAGGAATCATTCAGAACCCTGTACACTGTGTACGTTAGGCCCATATTGGAGTATGCAGCGCCAGTTTGGAACCCACCCTAACCAAGAAACGAAAGAAACTAGAAAAGGTGCAATGGTTTGCAACAAGACTAGTCCCGGAGCTAAGGGGTATGTCCTACGAGGAGAGGTTAAGGGAAATCACCTGACGACAATGGAAAACAGGAGAATAGGGGGACATGATAATGACATAAAAATACTGAGAGGTTGACAAGGTGGACAGAAACAGAATGTTCCAGAGATGGGACACAGCAACAAGGGGACACAGTTGGAAGTTAAAGACTCAGATGAAACACAGGGATGTTAGGAAGTATTTCTTCAGTCACAGAGTGATCAGGAAGTGGAATAGTTTGGGAAGTGATGTAGTGGAGGCAGGATCCATTCAGAGCTTTAAGGAGAGGTATGATAAAGCTCATGGCACAGGAGAGTGACCCAGTAGGCCAGTGAAAGGCGGGCGAGGCATGAATCGACCCTTGTAACCACAACTAGGTGAGTACAAGTATCATATTTTTATCAATGGAGCAAAGGATATAACAACCATTGAATGGCTGCTCTGGGAGAGAGGAGGGAAGGAGGGGGAGGGATGGAAGTAGAGGAGGGAAAGAGGGGAGGAGGAGAGAGGGAGAGAAGGAGGGGGAGGGAGGGAGGTAGGGAGGGAAGGAGAGAGGTAGGAGGAGAAGGGGTAATATCAGTAATGTAGATAATCCCAGCTATGTTGTAGAAGGCTCCCTAGCTAGCTGTGACGTCACAAGTCCCACTCATTGAGCGGTTGACCGGTGACTGCAGACCTCCCTCTCACTCCCCGCTAGCCATAGACTAGACAAGGCAGGCCTGGGCTTTCCCCTCAAAACTATCACAATATACACCAGGGTTAGCACACCTGGGGTGGACTTTGTTAAAACAAGCCAGAATGAAATACTTTGGCCCCGTATAACGACTGATATTTCTGTATGTAAAGAAATGTTGTGTCTGTATGCAACATAAAGGTAATGTTAGTGGTCCTAATCCAATCCAGGTGTATCCACCTGACTAATTTAACAAAACGTCTGCAATGCCTAAGCTCAATCAAAAGTTTGTTGGTCCATATCGAGTAGTTGAACATGTCCATGGCAATAAGTTTAAAGTTAGAAAATCAGTTCTGGTCAGTATAAGGAATCCATTTAGATCTATGAAGTTAGTATGAGGTCCCTACAACCAGAAAAATGAATAGACTCTGACAGTCCTCCTGACGCTGTACCCTCTACCTCTAATAATCAGTCAGACGAACAACCCAATTGTCGTTATTCCTTACGGACACGCCAAATAATGAGGAATCCCCAAGTATCACTTGTAAATACCAATTCAGATCCTCCTCAACCACGGCATGTGTTAGCCATTGGAACAATTTCAATCCCCAGAGATGTAAATCTCACCCTAGAAGAGTTGGGTTAAATGTAAATAATCTCTATAGATAGATAAAAAGTTTAAAGAGTCTTTTAACTGTGTTTACTATATCAACTTATTAATGTTCATTTTTTGTTAACTTCTCTCCGAATTCTGAGATTGAACAGTGAAAGACTTGTGTGCACAAAGTCTGCCTCTTCTGTGAAACACTTTTTTCTTTGTAAATATACTTCCTCAGAATCTGAGATCACATGAATACAGATCGATCAATCATTTTTATCTCTTTTATTATACTATTCCACCATTGATTCTATCAATTACGATGGTGTGATATTTCATACTTTGTAATGTATTACAATCTGTTATCATCCTTATGTATAGTTCCCATGTTCAATTGTTGTGTACATTGACATTGTAGAGAATCAGCCCAGAGCTGCAATGAATTTTCAGTCTATAATTTATATAGATGTATGTCGGGACGCCATACATTAACTTGGCCGAGCTGTCAATAGTGTACTGAATACTTGTGTAGTATACTTAGATAATCCCAGCTATGTTATAGATAGGCTCCTAGCTAGCTGTGACTTCACAAGTCCCGCTCATATGAGTGGTTGACCTTAGGCCTCCCTCTCCTCCCCACTAGCCGCACACTAGACAAGGCAGGCCGGGGCTTTTCCCTCAACACTTTCACAATATACACCTGGAACATGCGCGGTGTATTCTTTCACCTACATCTCCTTGACGAACCACCGACAGTGATGGAGGGGGGGAGAGACAGACAGACAGAGGTTGAAGAACAATAATATTAACATAAACTCAGTAACTTCCTAGCAGTGTTGGCAAGGGTTGAACTCAAGCTCCTGGG
>WNWK01019911.1:0-36867 GCA_009830355.1 Cherax destructor | reverse complement strand
CCCCCTTTTCCCCCGTCCCTCCAGCCCTGGGGACCCCACCCCCCTTCCCTCCTACGGTTTATACACTCTAAGTCATTCTGTCTCGTTCCATTCTTTTACATGTAAACCCACCTCTAAAACCCCCTCCTTGCCCTCTGGATTATTTTTGGGTAATCCTGCCCCCTCTAATTTCCAAACTCCGAATTCTCTGCATTATATTCACCCACACATTGACCTCAGACATGACTCCCCACTGCCCCCAGCCTTCTCCTCATTGAAACATTCATCACCCCTTCACACCCATAAAAATTTGGTATAACTATACTCCCCCTTTTTCCCCCTCTTTACTTCCATGGACAAAGTTCTTTGTCTCCACAGACTCTAAGTGCACCACCCCCCTTTTCCCTCATCAATTCTATGATTCACCTCATCCTTCTTATAATAATAATAATAATAATAAAAATTTTTTATTTACTACAAGTACATGTACATGGTATATAGGCCTAGCGACATCAGTGACATACTATATAAAAGTCCTTTTATGCTGAGCATTTCGGGCAGATGGTCAGTGCCCCAGGATGCGACTCACACCAGTCGCCCCAACCCCCGGTACCCTTTTTCCCGAGGGGGAACATAGACAAGGGTAAAAAAAAACCCCGCCCAATGTTTCTCCCCTTTATTAATAGTAGTAGTAGAAAAAAAGTGTGGTAGTGTGTAAAGTGTTTATTACTGTTATTATTTTTAGTAGTTTTAGTCGTATTGTGTATAGTGTAGTAGTAGCAGCAGTGCAGCAGTATTGTTGTTGTTTTTTGATTCCCCGGTTACTCTCTTTTGGGGGTTTTTTCAGATGGTGACCGGCCTTGGCTCCCTGTCTTGGGGTGTCGTGGACCTATTTCCCCCAGGGGGGGGAAAAAAAAAAGTCCCTCTTCATCTTCTGGGCCCAAATTTCCCCCCAAGACCACCCCCCCGCCCTCACGGGGCTCGTGGGAAAGCTAGAACCATCCCCATCCCAGGAGGGCTCGGGGGATTTTTCCCCCCACCCAAGGGGCCGGGGGGGGTTTCTGTGATAGTTTAAAAGCAGGGGGTGGTAGTAGTAGTAGTAGTAGTAGTTTTGTGTGTGTGGGGTAGTTTTGGAGCAATAGTAGTAGTAGAAAAAGTAGTTTTAACATTATTATTATTGTTATTATTATTATTATGATTATCATTATTATTATGATCATTATCATTATTAAAATCATGGAGAAATTATAAACCCTTTGGGGGGTCTGGAGCCTACACAATGAAAAGTAAACAAGTTTACAGAAGGGCAACAGGGAAGCTCAATTCACTTGGTCAACTGGCTATCGGCAGCGCCCAGGCACCTATTTTTCCCCCTTTGGGGTATTCATTTGGGAAGTGTTTGTCGGACGGTAGCGAATTTGGGGGCCCCCTGAACGATTTTTTTTCGCTATTTTTCGTTCTTTTTTTTTTTTTTTTTTTTTAAAAAAAAGGACATTTTCTATTTTTGTATAAGTTTCAAAAGATCGCCTAACAAACAACTGAAAAAAATTTACCAAAACCCCAAAAATCATATATAAAAATTCGTAGTGTCGTAGTGGGACTTGTAGAAGCTTTTTTGGCATCACCTGCAAAAAACCCAATGCTAATCTGAATTTTCACGCTTTGCGTTTTTAAAAATTTTTCCTATCTTCATTTTTAAAAAAATTTAAAAGGGTTTGTATTTTTTTTACTTTTTTGGGAAAAAATCTGAAAATATCTAAAAAAATTTTAAACAAATAATTAATACAAACTTTTTTTTTATGTTGTCTGTATTTCAAAAATTCAAATGATTATTATAGACGCTAAGAAAATTTTTTTAAAAAATTAAATTTTAAAAATAATCCGCGCGGAAGGTCGGGAAAAACAAAAAAAAATTTTTGGGGGCAAAATAGCATTTTCTAAAGCTTTATCTGCATTACAGTGTATGTCTGTTGCCCCGTTCGTTTTCTTTAATACAAAAAACCTAGTAGGAAAAGGGTAACCCCCCCGGAACCCAATCCCCAGGGGAAATAATATTTTTTTTTAGGGGCGATCGTATTTTTAATAAATTTTTTGGGTTTTACCATATTTATTTTTATTTATATTGTCTATTATGTCTTTTTAGATCAAAATTTTGAAAAAAAAGGTAGTAGGGTAATAAATATTTGGGGGTTCTCCCTTTTTCCCCCGGAATTTTCTTAATTTTAAATTTGAGGTTTTGGGTTTGGTCTAGACTATGTAAACCCATCCCCCGTTTGATCCCCAAAAAAAATTTTAAAATTTTAAGTAGTAAACAAAAAAATTAAAAGGAAAAAAAAAGGGAAAAAAAAGAAAAAACAAATGTTTTGACCCAAGGTGTTGGGGTCACCATGTGTGTTATAAAGACCATAAGTCCTTGTATGAATGTCGTAGAACAATTATTCTTGCCATTCTGTTTTTAGAGAGTTAAAACTATTTTCAATATAATTAACACAATTTTCATTTTTTTTGATTTTTTTCCCCCCGCGCGGCCCCCGGCTTCAGGGGAAACCCCCAGTCAGCATCCAGTCAGAGCCCATAATGTTCCCCAATTTTTTAAAAAAAAAAAAAAAATTTTTACTCATTCGAGCATGGTTATGAGTGGAATTCTTACCAAGCAGCGATCGACAGAATGCCAAAAAAAAAATTGAGCAAGCAGATGAGTGGAGTTGTTATGATTCTCTAGTAAGTATGTTTTATTAGGAGTAATACACAAATGCATGTTATAATAACGGCATAATATTAGCAGAAACCATCAGGATAGCTTAAAAGAGTCAGACAGAGTGACTTATTTCCTTTGGGGTCCTTTTTATACCTTAACATTATACACTGTATGAGATATATGGTAATGCACTACTATAAAGAATATATACTAGAATAAGAGTAAAAAGAGTTATTTACATTTACATGTATGTTATCTAAAAAATAAAAATCATTCTCTCCACTTTCTGCTTACTTCACATTCATTAGGTACCTTTTGGTTCTCTTCTTGGAACTGGCTCATGCTATGACTGGCTTTGACATGTGCAGGCAGTCTGTTCCATTCCTTTATTGCTGTACAATAAAAAGGTGTTTGAAGCCTGGTCATGACTGTCGGTACTACAAGTTGTGCTCTCTCCCCTAGTACTATGACTGCTTTGGTTCCCAACCTTGACAAAATTGGCAGCAGAATATTACGGACACTGTTTGTGAGCAATTTTATAAGCAGTTTAATTTAAGTTGTTTTACTCTGTCTTCAATATTCAGCATATCAATTGTTGTAATTCATCTGGCCTACATGTTCTCTTGGGCCCAGGTCCAGGATAGATCTTACCATTTGTTCTGGGTGATTTGCAGTTTATCTTTCAGTTTTTGTCAAGGCAGAGTACCATGAAGAGCAAACGTAGTCAATATGACGTGTATAAGGTTGACATAGGATCCTGCGAACCAGTAGGTAGACACTGTGCTTGTCTGTGGGAACTTCCGTCTGGCATTCAGCATCTTTGCTACACTGTTCCCTATCAATTCTCCTGACATGCATGTCAGGAGAATTGATAAGAAACTAGTGGATTCCCCCATTACACCGGACATTAAGTATTTACCCTGCTCAGTTTATATTTCGTGCCAAAGAGTATGGCTTCTGTTTTCCCTAGATGTAACGATAGTTTGTTGTCTACTAACCATTTGCTGCAGGACTCAGTTCCAGTGTTAATACATTAGCTATATCTTGTGGGTCTTTACTGACACTAACAGAGCACTGTCATCCGCATACAGTAGGAGTTTGCACTTGACACTGATGGGCATATCATTTACATAACACAGAATAAAGGACCCAGAATACTACCTTGGGAACTCTGATTCGTTTTGTTGATTTTGACAATTTGTTTCCTATTGTTAGATAAGGACAGCCAGTCTATGGAACCTATGCCGATAGCTTGAAGATTACATAATATATTGTGGTTGACAGTATCGAAGGCCTTTTGCAAGTCTAAGTTACCATTCCTATGAGGTTCTCTATAGACATTTCGGATTCTCATGTAATCCATCAGATTAATTAGGGAGGTGTCGGTTGAGTAACGTAGTGCGGATATGTTACCGGCCACGGTTTCCTAGGAATGTGGTCAGTGGTCGGTGCCAACCCCACCGTGGCCGGTGACACATCCACACTACGCTACTCTGAGAACTCTCTCCCTGCTTTAGTTGCTCTCTTACAACATTGCATAGCTCCTGATGGCGCACTGAGAAGTGTGAAAGTACTTGAGCTAAAGATTTCCACCCCCCGTGGCTTGTCTTGCATATACATGTACATATACTATACACACACACACACACGATTATATACCCCTTTGTTTTAATGTATGTACATTCGAAAAAGTTTATACAGCAAACCAGTCTATAAAGTAACTCTACCTAAAGCTATGTTTTTTACACACTATAAATCCTGCAGTTAACACTCTGAAGTTTGTAAAGCTGACACGGAGTCACAAAAGATTACTCGTCCTCAATTAATGTATGCAGTGCACTAGCTGTTAGTCGTGGTGCTCCTAACTCTGATTTGGTTTACCAGGTTTAAAGGGAGGTGAGAATAACTCTGGTGTGGTGTATCAGGTTTAAGCCCTCTCGATTACACGAGGGTCATTAAGGTTGCGTGTCACTTGTATATCAACAGGCAAGGATACCTAAATAGAGATTACAGGAAACACTCATTGCATATATACTGAAAGTTGCACATCTCTCGGTGTCGATACTTTTGTGTAGATTTGAGCCAATTGTTTCAGTTGCAGTAATATTACAAGCATGATAATATACAGTAACAAGAACAGTAGCAGCAGCAAAAGCAACAATAATAATAAAAATAACAACAAAGGAAGAAGTCTGAGTGAAGATAATGTGAAATTTCGTAAACATCAGATACTGGAGAAGTACAATGTGTTGATTAATAGCGTTAATGCTCACTATGCGCCATGCCCAAAAATATTGGATGGAAAATATAAAAAAAAACATCAGTCTCTTCTATACTGTACTCTTGTCAAAAGAAAACTTCACTAATTGTGCATTAGTCCTAACACTACTTTTATTTCTCACTTAAACTACAGACGCCCATACATTTCTGCATTAAGAAATTAGTCTGAAAAAATTAACTAGGTGTTACGAGTGCTATTTAAATCTCTAAATCGTCGATTAAGATAATTTAACTCTAAATATGGTGTCCCTGGTATTTGTAGTGCTTGATGAGTACTTATGACAGCATATGTGATGTAGTACAACCTAGGAGGCCAGACTAAACGTCTTATGAACCACGACTACTGAGCAGTTTCGTCCGTGTATATATATTTCAGGTGAGTTATTATCTAAACCACCAGTTTCATCAATTATAATATATTGAAGCCCACCACCACCCTTTATGGGTGATTGATGTCTTTTATAGCGGGAACACGATATATACACTAACAGATGTATATCTTTCAGTGTATATACTTATACAAATACAAATCTTTATTTCAAAACTACTGTACAAGACATACGATAATTCGAAGTCCCACAGGATACATAGCACAGTACAGATTTTATTATACTTATTATTATTATTAGTAGTAGTAGTAGTAAAAGTAGTACTGCTACTATTATTACTATTACTACCACTATTATTATTACTACTACTAATAATAATAATAATTATAATACCACAAATACTACTACTACAGATGTTGTTGCTGCTACTACTGCTGATCATAATAATAATAATATTAATAATAATTTTATTATCTCTAGCATGTGAAGCTCCAAACGTATGTGGGCCAATCAGCACATATAGTAGAGGCTTCATCCATCATTAGTAAGACTGACACGCACCCTACCTGTCCTCTCCTGGACGTCATGTCCGCAAACACAGTTACGAAATGAGTTATTGTGAGAGTGAAATATGAAAGATCCTGTGAGCCCCCACGTAGTAAATCAAAGAGACATAAACAGAGCGAGAGAGCCTTTATTAAAACCACGTTTCGCAGTGTCAGCGTCATTGTAACTTGAACTAGCTTCTTACATTGCGAGAAATGTTTTATTATAGGTTTGCTCTGTGTGTCTGATTTGCTATAGTGAAAATGTTTTCCTTCTGGTTAACCTGCCTTGGTGAGGACCGAACTGTTAAAACATTAATAATAATAATAATAATAATAATAATAATAATAATAATAATAATAATAATAATAATAATAATAATAATAATAAGTAGTAGTAACGAAAACAAAGCAAATAGCAACAAAATTCTCGTATATAAAACAAACTGAGTAAGATGTCCAACAATATTTTTTTATTGTCATCTCTTTTATTAACGTTGCAAGAGCAGCAATAACAATGACACATAAGTACTCACAAAATAATACAATTGCTCACAAAATACGTCGCAGTTGACGTCACTTGTGGACTCAGCAATGTAATCATATGTTGGCCTCATTTGTACGTTGCAGCTCGAACGTTAAATTTGTCGGGGAGGCGTGGGCAATTCCATTGTGTTTATAATTATGGTTCACGCTACATTGGAACGAGTTTTAAAATTGATTTGATGGATTCATACACCGTTATATACTAACCCCGCGGGCGGTAATGGAGAGTACAACGGTATATACTGGGTCCAGGAACTAGGCCTCACTTTTCCTTCGGACAAAACACGTTACTATTATTAATGATTAAGCAGTTTGCAATATAAGTTTCGATACCTGATTACAATGTCTGATATGCAATTTGGAAGAAATATTTTGACATTTTGTAAACATGTGAAAGAAGTGTTCATAAACCGTTGAAAATTTTTTTTATTTTTTATTAACACATCGGCCGATTCCCACCAAGGCAGGGTGGCCCGAAAAGAAAAACTTTCATCATCATTCACTCCATCACTGTCTTGCCAGAAGGGTGCTTTACACTACAGTTATAAAACTGCAACATTTACACCTCCTTCAGAGTGCCGGCACTGTACTTCCCATCTCCAGAACTCAAGTCCGGCCTGCCGGTTTCCTGAATCCCTTCATAAATGTTACTTTGCTCACACTCCAACAGCACGTCAAGTATTAAAACCATATGCCTCCATTCACTCCTATCAAATACGCTCACACATGCTTGCTGGAAATCCAAGCCCCTCGCACACAAACTTCCTTTACCCCTCCTCCAACCTTTCCTAGGCCGACCCCTACCCCGCCTTCCTCCACTACAGATTTATACACTCGAAGTCACTCTGTCTCGTTCCATTCTTCTACATGTCCAAACCACCTCAACAACCCTCCTCAGCTCTCTGGACAATCGTTTTGGTAATCCCCACCTCCTCCCAATTTCCAAACTCCGAATTCTCTGCATTATATTCACACCACACATTGACCTCAGACATGACATCTCCACTGCCTCCAGCCTTCTCCTCGTTGCAACATTCATCACCCATGTTTCACACCCATATAAGAGCGTTGGTATAACTATACTCTCATACATTCCCTCTTACTTCCATGGACAAGGTTCTTTGTCTCCACAGACTCCGAAGTGCTCCACTCACCCTTTTCCCTCATCAATTCTATGATTCACCTCATCCTTCATAGACCCATCCACCGACATGTCCACTCCCAAATATCTGAATACATTCACCTCCTCCATACTCTCTGCCTCCAATCTGATATCCAATCTTTCGTCACCTATTCTTTTGTTATCCTCATCACCTTACTTTTCCTATATTCACTTTCAATTTTCTTCTTTTACACACCCTACCAAATTCATCCACCAACCTCTGCAGCTTCTCTTCAGAATCTCCCAAAGCACAGTGTCATCAGCAAAAGCAACTGTGACAACTCCCACTTTGTATTTGCTTCTTTATCTTTTAGCCCAACACCTCTTGCCAAGACCCTCGCATTCACTTCTCTTACAACCCCATCTATAAATATATTGAACAACCACGGTGACATCACACATTAAATAACACAATGATGCAATGTAAGACTAATTTTGCTGACGAAGATTGAATTTAATTAGATCTACGTCAGTTGGTGGTGTCAGCAGGATATATACACTTGAGGTATATGGTTCTTCATGCATGATCATATAATAGTAGGTAGAGTGGCTGGCGTCAGTGTCGCTGTTGCAGGTCTATAAAACTCTGTTGAAAATTTCATTCTTAGACTGCTTGGAGACGACTCAATGTCATATACTCCTTTAAGATAATATGATTTTCTAGATAGTTTAAAGCTATAATAGACTCCTTTAGCTAACTCTAGTTCAATGTTACCTACATTCAAAAACACTAGCAATGTGCTCGAGCGCATAATAAAATAAAAACCTCACTGAGTAAATTCCAGTGTTGTATGTGTACACGTGCACTTAAACCTGGGTAATATGCTCGTAGATCAAGTGGAGAGTAATGTAGTTGTTTGCATAATTATTCAGTTCTACTGTGTATTGGAAAAATGATGTGAAATGATATGATCTTGTTACTGTCATGTCTTAAAGAGTTTAGAGTATTTAGGGATGAAAGAAAGTCACAGTTAGTGTCAAGTGTGAACGTACGTACTCTTGAGTGCGAACAGTATTGCTAACAACTCAGCTTGAAGGATGGAAGCCCCATTATTTATGTGGTTCCACCCTCTGGGGAGGAGCCATCGCTGTCACACCGACGGCACTACCAGCTGCACCAGTAGCTTGCTAAAGGAAACCACATCTGTGACATACATGTGATCACCTTAACCAATGAAGCTGTTGTTTCTCACAGCTCCTAGGCCTACATAGCCTCCACAACCTGATTGCTCCTGTGCAATCTATAGGAATTTGTCGTTCCCTCTAGAAAACCTCTACCTTTGCTCTGAAACGTTTATTCCAAAGTCTTTTCACAATAAAAGCTTACTCTGCACCTGTGTATTTTCTTCACAGACAGGAGCGGCAGTTATTCATGCCTAGGTGGCGGGGGCTCAGGGTCACTTGTGTGCATGGCAAGACTCAATTACTGGAGGCGTGCATGAAACAGGTTTGCAACACGCGTCATTACAAGTGTTCTACCATCTCTGCACTCACGATACTCACGCCAAAATTTTTAACTTTAAATTTATGTAATGTATACGTAGGAATACTGACACAATTATTGAACTACAAAAAAAAATGATGGATACAGTTGGCTTTGCGTGTCGGTCTTGCGATTAGCGGACGGAGGATTGAGCCTTCGCCACTCCTTGTGTCAAACAATTCACCTGGGTTTAGCGATTTGTATAAAACATAAGTATAGTATTGGACTACATATTTTTATAGCAATGGAAGAGGTCACACGAAAATTTCGAAATTATCAAAATTCCGCCAAAGGTACTTGATGCGGTATATGTTGTGTAAAAAGTGAATAATTTTTGTTTCCCTTACCTGGCCCAACTTCTTGGACACCCAGAAGACAACTATTACACCATACAATAGGCAACCATCAGCAGTTTAACTTTGACTTTGTTTTTCTCATGAACATCCCTCGTTCAACGATCATTCTCTTCTGAACTAACTCGCGTCTAGAGTATCTTCTCACAACATATGAACATTAGAGATATCAATTAACCAAATCAATGATTTAGTATACAGCAGAGTCCAATTTTACCCTATTTTCTATATACCTGTTGCTTAATTGTGTACACACAAGTATATTTAATTTGTTAAATACAGGCATTCTTATCCTATTCCCTGAGAACCTTCAAGTTTAAATCAGAGTAAAATAAGAACAATCATTACAAATTAGAGAACTCTAAACCATCAATAGCAAACACTCTAATCTACAATTATAAAAGATTATAAACGAAATATTTTCAATAAAGGTGCCCTAAGTGAATGTATTCGTGTCCGTTTCCCTCAGAATTAAAGTACAGTGAGAGGAGAGTATTACATGCAAGACCATCTATGCGAACTTCATAAACTGACAATAGACTTTAAAATATTTTTAAATGTAGAGAAATACAAGACTGCATGTGGGACACACTGACAAGTGACATATCGTACAACACAACCGTGTTACCAACACAAGAAAGGAATCTTCGCTAAATGGTCCACCATTCTAAAAGCAACAGACATTGGGAACAGTTGAAATAAAATCTACGGATAACCAACTGAACTTTTAAGTACAAGGACCTGAAAGCTTCCATACAATTTGATGAATCCTTTTAAACTGAGCAGTAACTCCCAACCTTTTCGAATACGAAAGCCCTTATATAACCTAAAAAAATACTTACGCTATACCCATTTTATAAATTTGGAGGGGTATTACTATTATTATTATTATATTTAAGAAGTGCCAAACCCGTAGGGAGGTCACAGAGTGCCTGGGGAATGGGGAAACATTCAGGTTCGAGCCAAGAAACGAGAGGAAACGTCTAATCCCTTGAACAATGAACCCCCTCACCAGGGGATACATAACAAAGGAAATCAAGCATTGACTGGAGGAGCAATACTTGCTTAGAAGTTTTGCGAATCCCTTGCAATAACTCAGCGGCCCCCGGGGTCCGCGGACCACACACTGAGAACCAATTCCGTTATTTTAAGAAGCATAGTGTGACACATGTAAGATGTCAGACTTTCAAGTTCTCCAAAACCATAGTGTAACATGAACAAACAAAAGGAAACTTTTTTTTTCTCCCAGAGAGCAATAAACGTATGAAGCACAGGCAAAAATATCATCCATTATGAGAAGAGTATTGGGTATTGTCTGAGAAACACACAGTATTGATGAAGCTGGTATGTCGTCAGTAATTACAAAAGAAATCACTTAATACCTACTGTTGTTAGCTTATATTATTATTATTATTACTCAATGCGTTTAATTGTATTCAATGATATTTCCACTTTATTGTGTAGTACACATTTAATTTATACACCAAGCTGCTTTTTTCTGTAATTATAAATATTCAAACAAGTGTAATTAAATTACCTCTTAAACGAATTGAGCAGTTATAAATATACAGTTTCTCTCCATTATAGTGTACACTATTGCTTTAATCCCATTTCGGAGATTAAACTGTCCTTGATGTTAGTATCTATGGACATTGCTGTTTTAATGACTCACGTGTTGCCAATGACATTACAATTTAACAAAATAAGGAATGAGCGATGATGTTTCATTGCAAATTCTTGCATAATGAAGATGCAATATGCACGGTAAGCCATTCGGAAAGTTACGAACGAATAACCGTTTATGGCTATATCTCTGAATGGCAAGTGGGAATAAAATTAATTGCAGGAGGTTATTTCAGTTTTCAGACTGACTTGGATGTATAGGTTGTGTGGAGACGCTTGTTGCCCGCCGAAAATCATATTCATAAATTAAAAATAATATTAGGGATGATGGTAATAATAATAATAATTGCTTATACATTATTATTATTATTATTTCATCATCTACAGCCCTTTAATCACAGAGAATTATTTTGTAAAACTATATATCATATTAATGTACATTTATAACAAAAATTATATATATATATATATATATATATATATATATATATATATATATATATATATATATATATATGTTAAATTAAGCCGAGAGATTGAACAACGAACCTCTGACAATGTGGTAGGTCGGCAAAGCACTGCGTACCTTGTCATGAGGTTCAGGTTCGAGTCTCCGTTGGCCAGAGATCAGTGTTTATATATATATATATATATATATATATATATATATATATATATATATATATATATATATATATATATATATATATATGTATATATATATATGTATATATAAAATAAAAAATATAGGATGGGTCCACCTCTGGTGCAAATTGTGGGACCCATAGCCTCGAAGTGGATAAAAGGCATCAAGGAAGAATATTTGGATTTCTTCCTGAAGCCGTTGAATATTCCACTTCTCCTACCACCATCCTATATACACACATACATACATATAAATGCTTTATTAATAGACAGAATACATTTATAAAACACACAAACATGAACATGAATACATGTATATGTATATATATGTATATTATATATATATATATATATATATATATATATATATATATATATATATATATATATATATATATATATATATATATATATGTCTATTAGGTAAAACTTGATTTTGGCTTAAATAGCAAGCTCACCTTGCCATATAAGACAAGTGAAAATTTGTGCATGCAATATTGCAAAATCATTCTGAACATAACGAAAAATATATTTCATTGTGTTTGTTTAGTATTAAATTAATGTTAACGTATCTAAAATATATTTAGTTGGGTTAGCTAAATTAAATTGCGTTTGTGTAATAAGGTTAGGTAGGTTTTCAAAGTTTCTCTTGGTACAAAATTATAATTTTTACATAAACGTAAATGAAAAAAATATATCTTTAAACGTATAAGAGAAAATTTTAGAAAGGACTTAATTTTAAATGAGTTCTTGCTAATTGACCAGTTTTACTAATCGGCACGACATATATATATATATATATATATATATATGTATATATATAATGTATATGTATATGTATATATATAATGTATATATATAATGTATATATATATATATATATATATATATATATATATATATATATATATATATATATATATATATATATATATATAGACAAAGCTCGTCTCCTAGCGGTGAAGGCACCACACTCAGGAGATTTCCTTCTAGCTGTTCCCAATTCCTCTCTGGGGACTCGACTCGACCCACAGGCCATTCGGATTGGTGTTGCGCTTCGCCTAGCCGCCCCCATACTCACCGAACATAGGTGTATTTGAGGCAGGGCGACGGCTGATCAATTCGGACTTCATGGTCTCGTGTGTCACACATCAGAAGGGAAGTATGCTAGAAATGAGGAGGTCAATGACATCATAAAGTGAAGCCTCGCCACAGCCCGTTGCCCAGCTCAACGGGAACCCCAAGTGCAGAGGTCTGATGGAAGTCAAAAGCGTCCTGATGGAGCCACTATGCTACCCTGGAAGGATGGTAACCAGATTGCTTGGGATTACACCTGTGCTGCCACAAGGGCACACACCTACTTGCCATACTCCATAGCTGAAGGGGGTGGAGCTGCCAGCCACAGGGAGACCCAGAAGACTCGCAAATATGAAGGCCTTCCCCCTTGCTATAACTTCATCCCAATAGGGTCGGAGACCCTTGGAGCATGGGGCAAATGTTTCTCAAAGAGCTGGGTGAAAAACTCATCATAGAAACCAAGGACCACATGGCAACCAGTTTCCTCTTTCAAAGACTCAGTGTTGCGATCCAGAGGGGAAATGCCTGCAGCATTCTGGGCACGCGGCCCACTGCCGGGGAGCTGGACGAAGTATTTGACATGTAGCTCTGAGTTGTTATCTATGTTGTTTTACTCCCTAATGTATTCCTGTCAATGTAATTTGTCTTGAAATAAAGTTTATAGACATCCAAAAGATGGGGTGGTAGGGGAAGTGGAATATTCAAATGGCTTCAGAAAGAAATCTAAATATTCTTCCTTGAAGCCTTTTTATCCACTTCTCCAAGGCTATGGGTCCCACAGTGTACACCAGAGGTGGACCTTATCCTATAAAAAATGTATATATATATTTATATATATATATTAATTTATATATATATATATATATATATAATATATATATATATATATATATATATATATATATATATATATATATATATATATATATATACATATATATATTAATTTTGTAATAAATGTACATATATATGATATATAGTTTTACAGATTATTGTTATTATTATTATTATTGTTAAATTTAAAGTGCTTGGGGAATGGGAGGCAATCGAATTCGATCCAAGGTTGGGGAGAACAGATCTAAGAGCCCCTCACCAGCATCAAGGCACCTCCCTCCAGGTGAGCTTCTGTTCTGTTGCAAGGTGAGCCAGCCGTTGTTGCTATCAGTGTGAACCAGCTCTCTCTTTCTCTCTCCCTCTCTCCCATGTGTGTGTCGTCAATCCATCACTGCACAATTGATATCAACAAGTTCATGTGCGTGTTCATTTATTGATGTCAGGAAATCAGAGATCACCACGGGTCGATTCCCCAGGGTCACACAGTTGACCTTGGAAGTAATCTGTGCTTTACACACACACACACACACACGTGTGTGTGTGTGTGTTGTTGTGTGTTGTGTTTTGTGTGTGTGTGTGTGTGTGTGTGTGTGTGTGTGTGTGTGTGTGTGTGTGTAAAGCACAGATTACTTCCTAGGTCAACTGCGTGACCCTGGAGAATCGACCCGTGGTGACCTCTCGCCTCCTGACATTAATAAAAGAACAAGCACATAAACTTATTGATATCATCAATTGTGCAGTGATGGGTTGACGACACACACATGGGAGAGAGGGAGAGAGAAAGAGAGAAAAAGAGAGAGAGCTATTTCACGCTGATAGCAACAGCAGCTGTCTTACCTTGCAACAACAGAAAACAGTGTACAGTTAACCTGGAGAGAAATGTCTTGATGCTGGTGATGGTCTCTTGGATCTGTTCTACCCAACCTAGAATCGAATCCGATAGCCTCCCATTCCCCAAGCACTTTATTATCCCTACGGATTGAGTGCTTTCCTTAAATTTAACAATAATAAAATAATAATAATAATAATAATAATAATAATAATAATAATAATAATAATAATAATAATAATAATAATAATAATAATAATTTACGGTGCTGAGGAGAAGCAACAACAGCAGCAGTAGCAGAAGCAGCACCAAGTAAACCGACTGGCAGCAACAATGTCAATTCAGTGTTGGTACAAGCAACAGCAACAACAATTTCCATTGTTAGCAACAGCAACAATCTACGGGGCTAGCAGCAACAACAATAATCTACAGGGCTAGCAGCAACAACAACAATCTACAGTGCTAGGGGAAGCAACAACAATCTACAGGACTAGGGGAAGCAGCATAGCAGCAGCAACAACAGTCTACAGGGTTAGCAGCAGCAGCAACGACAATCTACAGAGCTACCAGCAGCAACAACAACAATATACAGGGCTAGTAACAACAACAACAAACTACGGGGCTATCAGCAGCAACAACAATCTACAGGGTTAGCAGTAACAGCAAAAACAATCTACAGGGCTAGCAGCAGCAACTACAATAATTTACAGGGCTAGCAGAAGCATCAACAACAATTTACAGGGCTAGCTGCAGCAACTACAATAATCTACAGAGTTAACAGCAACAACTACAACAATCTACACTACAGGGCTAGCAGCAACAACAACAATCTACAGGGCTAGCACCAGCAGCAGCAACAACAATCTACAGGACTAGCAGCAGCAACTACAATAATTTACAGGGCTAGCAGAAGCAACAACAATTTACAAGGCTAGCTGCAGCAACTACAATAATCTACAGAGCTAGCAGCAACAACTACAACAATCTACACTACAGGGCTACCAGCAGCAACAACAATCTACAGGACTATCAGCAGCAACTACAATAATCTACAGGGCTAGCTGCAGCAACTACAATGATCTACAGGGCTAGCAGCAACAACAACAATCTACAGGGCTAGCTGCAGCAACAAAAATATACAGGGCTAGAAGCAGCAACTACAATAATCTACAGGGCTACCAGCAGCAACAACAATCTACAGGACTAGCAGCAGCAACTACAATAATATACAGGGCTAGAATCAACAACAATCTACAGGGCTAGCTGCAGCAACTACAATAATCTACAGGGCTAGCAGCAGCAACAATAGTCTACAGGGCTAGAAGCAGCAACAACAACAATCTACAAGGCTAGCAGCAGTAACATCAACAACAATCCACAGGGCTAACAGCAGCAACAACAATCTACAGGGCTACCAGCAGCAACAATACTCAACAGGGCTAGCAGCAGCAAAAATAACAATCTACAGGGCTAGCAGCAGCAACAGCATCAACACTCTACAAGGCTAACAGCAACAATAACATCAATCTAGAATCAACAACTTTTTGTTGATAACAGTAACAACAAAAAGTGTGCTGAGCTAGCAGCACCAGCAACAACAATCCACAGGGATATCAAAAGGAACAACAATTTTCAAATTTATCACCATGAGCATTAACAATTCACATGGATAGCAGAATCAACGTCATTTTTTATTGTTAACAGCAGCAAGAGCACCAGAAAAAAAAATATTAGCAATAGCAATAAATTCTGTGCTAGCAGAAAAAGCAGCAGCAATAGCAACAAAAACCTTGAGGCTAACGACAAGCAATGCTAAAACAGGAACAACAACACAGCAATGTCAGCATTGCTAGCAACAAATGCTAACCCAGAACTTTGTTATCTAACAAAATCAAAAGAAGTCTGGTGCAAGCAGAAACAGTAGTTTTCATTACTTGTAGCAGGAAGACCGTATAAGCAGCAGCAGCAAGAGCGGCAGCAGCAACACGTGGTGTTATCAGCAGAAGCAGACGTGTCGTCCAATTCTAGCAGCAGTAATTTTCAGTGCTAACAACACTAACCACAGAAATCCTTCCAGAATTAGAAGCAGCAGAAACCCTTCCAGAGTTAGTAGCAACAAAAACCCTTCTAGAATCAACAGCAGCAGAAACCCTTCTAGAATTAAGAGTAGCAGAAACCCTTCCAGAGTTAGCAACACTAGAAACCCTTATAGAATTAGCAGCAGCAGAAACCCTTATAGAATTAGTAGCAGCAGAAACCCTAGAATTAGCAGCAGCAGAAACCTTCCAGAGTTAACAGCAGCAGAAACCCTTCTAGCGTTAACAGCAGTAGAAACCCCTTCCAGACTTAGAAGGACCATAAATCCTCATCCAGAGTTAGCAGCAGCATACACCTTCTTCAAGAATAAAACCTTATTTTAGAATTAGCAGCAGCATAAACCTTCAAGAGTAAGCAGCAGCATAAACCTTCTTCAAATTTGCAGCAGCATAAACCCTCTTTCAGAATTAGGAGCAACATAAACCCTCTTCAAGAGTTAGCAGCAGCATAAATTCTTTCAGAATAGCAGCAGCATAAACCTTCTTCAAGAGTTAGCAGGGCATAAGCCCTCTTTCAGAATTAGCAGCAGCATAAACCCTCATCCAGAGTTAGCAGCTGCAGAAACACTCTTCCAGAGTAGCAGCATAAACCCTCTTCTGGAGTTAGCAGTAGCAAACAGCCCCGCCACATTACTATCAGCATCAGTAGCAGAAACATCTTCCAGTGCTACTATCCCCTTTTGTGTTAGTAGCAGCATCTGCTACTAACAGCAGCAACACCTCCCAGTGTTATCAGTATCGACATACAAATATTTCTAGTGTAGTAACAGTACCTCTCAGTCCTCATATCAAAAGCAACTTCCAGGAATGGTAGCTGCGCCTTCTAAAAGCTACTACTTTCAGTGCTAGCAGCAGCAGAAACACATTCCATTGTAAATTAGTGCTGGCAACAGAAACAGTTTGCTGCTTCTGCTGTCAGATTTATGCTGGAAGCATAAAATTTTCAGAGCTAGTAAATGTAGTAGTAACTTTCACTTCTAGTAACAACAACATGAGCTTTCGGAATAAGAGAACAACATCACCAGGAACTTCAGATTGCAGCAGTAACGTCCAGTTCTCCAGCAACATCAGCTTAGCACTAGTAGCTTTACCAACAGCAACTCCACCATAAAGTACTATTAACAGTAGCAGCAACGTCCAGTTCTCCAGCAACGTCAGCTTAAGACTAGTAGCTTTACCAGAAGCAACTCCACCACAGTTCTATTAGCAACAGAAGCATCAACAGTCTCACAGTAAAAACATTGAGACAGTGCTAGAAGCAATAGTATCACTCCCTCACTGTGAAATATGCAGTGACTCCAGCTCACTGTATTAGTATGAGCAATGACATTAGTTCACTGTTAGAAATAGCTGCCCAAGATATGCAAGCAGCAGCAGTTACAATGCTAGTAGACAATACTGTGCCCTCCGGTTGTTTTCAATGCTAGCAGTGGTAGTAGCAGTTGTTGCTCATGGAGCATACAGCCTTGAACATAATACCCCATGGAGCATACCCTCTAGAACACTAATATCCCCTGGAAAATGCCCCCAGGAGCTGGTCAGTTTTTACCATAGTGTCAACACCAAGGATTATCATGTCACCAGCCGAGTGACCCCTGCACCAGCTGGCCTCCTGCTGCTCCCTCTTCCCCATCCATTGTGTCAATCCAACAACTTCCATAATTTAATAGCAACGAATGACGCTCAGACCAGATAATAAGGAAAATAATGCCTTCGTACTTTTACCTTAAACAATATTTAACCTTTGGCGTGTGTTTATCTAGCAAGCGAAGCTTGCCTAATATAAGTACAGCATACTGATTACTTCATTTACGTGGTAATATTTATGTTAAATTTGGTGAGGTATCATATTTGCATGTTTACTGGTGTTCAGGTTCAACAATAAACCAAAATATGAAGCTTAGTGTGTAGGATTAGCAAGTGTAAACCTAATCCTTGTGTATACTGTTCTTAACTGGCTAACACAAGATGTATCGAGAACTAATGCAAACGATAATCTTCTTTAACTAGACCAAATATATATAAAAATATGTTTCGGAACTTTGATCAATAAGAGTTTGGAGTTTAGGTCTCGGATCGTGTTACAATTGTTTTCATTCTTCGTCAATGATTTTCACCCGCCATTAATTAAAGTTTACGAATAAAACTCATATCTGAGCGTATAGTAAGCCGCAGTAATACCCGACATAATGAACTCTGGTTCAAGTTTGTCTACAGTGGGGACCCAAGGTAATGGAATTACACGCGCGCACATCTCCCATGTTAGTACTCACCGACTGTAGAGATGTATGTGTCATAATACCTCTCGTCGCAAAATCTGTGAACTAGGCAGGTCTTTCCCACGTTCACATCGCCGATTACCAGCACCTTATACGTGGCTGTGAAGTCGACAGCCATGACTGGGAACGGAGTAGCTACTGCCACCCCCAACCACACTCACTCTCACACTGACTCATTCCTGCCTATTGATCCCAACCTTCCCGTTCTCCCCTGCGCCGTTTTCTGCTCCCTCTGACGTAGAGGACGGCTGTATGCATACTTTATTTGAAAGGGATTTCTTTTTGAGCCAGGACCCTAACCAGGATTTAATTTTCAGGGAAAGAGGGTCAACGCTGACGTCTTTAATATATCCCATACTGTGTGCGTCTTACCCCATCAAGGCAGAGGCTGCCTTTATACTGGTGAAGGCCATTTGATGTAAGAAATTTACTCTACCCTCCCTCTTCTTGGATTAATTTTGATTACCTCCCATTCCTCAGGCGATGTATGATCCCTACGGGTTTACCGTTTCCTCCTGTATATAGTAATAACCACCATTGGGCCTGGCCAGTAACAAGACCTATGATCTTACGGACAGCCTCTGGTCACAAGTCTACGACAGAGTATACCTGTAATGATCTTAAGTCTGTAAAACAAGACATTCCGGTGGATATGGGAGGGAGGTAGGGGAGTACAGAAGAAATGTTGAACCCATTAACCTACTTTCCTTATACAGAGGTCCTGTTGTTTCGTGAAAATATTCTTCTACGAGACTCAAAACAAAGCAAGGTCACATATTTCATTATATTTTTTTTGCCAAGTCAAATGTGCATTCTAAAATGGATATTAATTAAAATTTTCTTATCTTCAAGAAACTTTTTATTCTACCATAAAAATACAATCTCGAATTTTAATTAATATTTAGCTATCGTAAGAAACAGAATACCTATAGTGGTTGTTGTATTTTTTTATTTTTCCTTCAAGATTTTTGTGTAACTTAAAAACGCCTCTTCTGATTGTCTTCAAACTATTAATCCTGGTATATCTTAATTGGAGAGGTCGGATTTTTATTAATTATTATTATTATAATAAAAAATGAAGCGCAAGCATTTTTATTGAACTGTGTAAATACCATTTTTTTAATTTTATGAATGAAAACATGAAAGTTACTTCCGTGCCATAACTAAGTCAGCTTCAAACTCTAAACGTTGGTGTGTCTAAGCCAAAGAAAAGTTCAATACATCTTTAGGAGGCATAGGCACAACTTAACTCATATTTTAAAATAATAAAATAGTGATAATTTCTGCTTTCTTTGGGATAACTGAAGAATGCCTCTTCCGATCAGCTTCAAACAACCTATACAAATCATACATACTGTAAGATTTGCATTATTTTTAGGCTATATAAGTGCCATTTTGCCAGTTTTATTAAACACATTGCGATATTCTTTTTTGTGCAATAGATTGAGATTGCCACTTTAATATTCTTCAAATTCTCAGAAATAGTATATTGTACTTATTGAAAGGTTCAGATTGACTTTGGACTATTGATGCACAGACTGGGCCTCAGGGGCGTTGACCCTCGAAACCCTCTCCAGGTATAAACTCGGTATATTAGTTTCTGTGCGATAACTTGAGAATGCTTCATTATATCGGCTTCACACTCTAAATGCAGGGGTATTTTATATAATGAAGTGTTCGTATTTTTATTGGGCCTTGCCAGTGTCAGTACCAATTGTCAATAAAATTTTTGATTTTTAGATTTTGCCACCGAAGTGGCTAGTTTATTGTACACCCCATATCCATCCTGTGGGCGGTAGCGCAAGAGCATATGGATACACAAAAGGCCTAGGCACTAGGCCCGTCAATAAAATGTGTATCCAATTTCCAGTATTGTAGTCTACCTGGAGTCTACCTGGAGAGAATTCCAGGGGTCAACGCCCCCGCGGCCCGGTCCGTGACCAGGCCTCTTGTTGGACCAGAGCCTGATCAACCAGGCTGTTACTGCTGGCCGCACGCAGTCCAACGTACGAACCACAGCCCGGCTGATCAGGTACCGACTTGAGGTGCCTGTCCAGTGCCTGCTTGAAGACAGCCAGGGGCTTGTTGGTAATCCCCCTGATGTATGCTGGGAGGCAGTTGAACAATCTTGGGCCCCTCACACTTATTGTGTTGTCCCTCAACGTGCTAGTGGCACCCCTGCTCTTCATTGGGGGAATGTTACATCGCCTGCCGAGTCTTTTGCTTTCGTAGGGACTATCTAAAACTCCATGGAAAATTCCACGCCTAATTTTGTATTTGTAGTATTTTTTTTTTTAATATTTTTAACGAGAGTGAATTCCAGCTTTTAGCAACAATAAAAACGTTGATTTACAGCTCCTGGTCCTCATGAGGGTGTTAAACTACCCTCTTGAGGTGTGCTAACCTCCAGCTCCTGTGTCTCTTGATAGGATTATTGCAATCAAAGTAAGCAGTAAACCCGTAGGGTCATACTGCGCTTGCAGAAGCAGCAATATGCAAGGGCTAGGAGTGAGAGGTTGGAGTGTGCGAGAGTAGGGGTTAGTGCAAAAAAATGAAAGTTGGTGCAATAGGTTAGTTTCGGTTAAAGTCAAGGAGAGAGAGACTGCATGTAAGGAGGTCAACTAGAGCGAGTGTATTAGGAAAATATATATGTGCCCACTGATAAGAGAGGACAATCTCAGAGTGCAACGGACAAGTGAACTAGCAGCAGCAACACTCACAGCAAGAGGCATTCTTGAGCTTCCCCAGCGCTCGGACGTAATGTCCATAGCTGGGGGTGACTCCAAAAGCATCATGTAGTGCTTGCTGCCTTCCTAGTCTAACCCCCACACTATCCTAGGCTATATCAGCCTATCTTACACTATCCTAGCCTATCCTGATATCGTCTACTGCTATGCAGCTGCCACACCCTTCGAGCCCAGTGTGGGCGGGGTTTGTGGCAGCCCATTCCCCGCCCCGTGGGGGCGGGGAATGGGGTTAGACCTGGGGACAGCTAGTCCCAGAAGACGAGGAGGTACTTGTACCTCCTCCCTTGGCAGACATTGGTCTCAGACACTCCCGAGAAAGGGAGCCACCACTTGGAAAAGGCCCGGGCCGGGCGATTGTACCGACGAATCTACAAAGAAGAACAATCTATTACGAAGATCTGACAGTACTCACCTATTTGTGGTTGCAAGGGTCGAGACTCAGCTCCTGGCTCGCAGAGCTGTGCTGTACGTTTCTCCATGTAGTTTCCATAAGTAAATAGCATATGTCTGATACATAAGCGTGAAGGTGCGTCAACCAAACCCATTTTGGCCACCTCACCTAGTGAGCGTAAGGTGATTAGAATCTTAAAAGTGGTTTGATAGAAAAAAACACTGTGGTCCAACTAAGACTAGTGTTGTCAGTGGTTGCGGAGTTGAGAGAGCGCTGAAAAATAGTCCGAGAAACAAATACCCCGTGATAAATTGGAGAATAATGAATAGCTATTGAGTGGCTAAGTTTGCTTGTTTAATACTCCGAAGATTAGCATGTCCAGGGGCAGCAAAAATTTACTTCTTTGTATTTCCGATTATTATTATAATCGTAACTAAGAGCTAAATCCACAAAGATCATACAGCGCTGCTTTGTATTTGCGAGAAATGCGACAAACAAAGTTGTATACCAATGAGAATGGAATGAGGGAGTTTAATTTCCGAATAGGTTGTAACCGCCTTTGTAAGTCCCAAATAACTACAAATGATTAGGCGGACATGACTGCAATGTGTATGATAGCAATGAGAATTGCATACAACCTTGTTGTGAAAGCACTGACCGATTCTAGTAAATGATCTTGGAATTTATGAAAAGCAGCTACATAAACGACATCTGGAGATTTAGATCAATCAGTGAATACTGCAATAGCATGAGAATGAGATTGAAAGTGTTCAAGAAAGGGTGAACAAAACGATGAAGTAAGCACATGAGCTTTTGTACATGGAAATAGGATGAGGTAAACATGAAGCTTCAAACTTCCAGACCAAAGAAGGGAAACGTAAGATGCAGGGTGAACGTAAAGAGGGGGCGCAATTACAGTGAATACAAACAGGAAATAATAAAGCACTAAACCTGAAAGGGTCATACAGTGCTCAGGAGGAATGTACAAAGGTAATGAGAGAGTGAAGGGCATGAGTGAGCAAGGGCAGATGTTAGTGGGGGTAGAGTGTAAGAAGAAAAATAAAATTACAGTTGGTGCAATTCGTTTATGTTTAAAAGTTAAAGAGAGAGTCTGTGTCAAAGAGTTTGTGTTGAGGCGGCGGAGGTGAAAGAAGTGAATTCTGCATGCCCACTGATAAGGTGAACAATCTTGATATAGTGAACTAACAGTGCAACCTCTCAGTCCTCACAGAACGGTGATGGGCGTTTTTCCAAGAATGAGGTGCGTGTGGCCTATACGTAGACAAGAAAGCGTAGTAGTCCCCCAAATGTGACAGCAGTGGCGAGAAACCTAAACGTGGTTTGAGAGAAAACAATTTGTGGACCAACTCGGACCAGTGTTGTTGGCAGCAGTTGCGGAAAGGGACATAGTAAATGGGGGCGACGATTAAACAAAGAGTCCTTAATAATATCTGTTTCAATCTTGTACCGGGAGGGATCATGCAGGTCATAAGAAAAAAAAAACAATAATGGAGACAATGGGCATCGCACCGACAGATGGTATGTTCGCCTCTGCATATAAGCTTGCAACTGGGGAAGAACTGAAATCTTCGAAACACAAACGTAACCTATGATGAATGGGATCAAGTTTAGAAAGAATAATGGGGAGGCTGAGGAATATAGGTGGTCACCGTAATCTAATTTAGATAAGATTAGGGCAAAATTAAGGCAAAGAAAGATGCATCTATCAGCCCCCAAGAAAGGTGGGCTAGAGTTTGAAGGAGGTTCGGCCGGCTATGACATACAGATTCCAGGACATTCGGCGATCAAACGGAAGATAAATTTGATCGTATCCTGTTTAGGGATACAAGAACCATACAGGTATAGGAGCTTTAATAGAAACTATGTAACATGCCAAGACGAAACCATTCTCATTACTAATTTTACAAATTGTCATAATCTAAATATTCTGAACTACCTCACTATTGTAAATCTATTTAATAATTTGTAATTTGTAATATAGATTAAGAACTATTATTAGTTTGCCCGAAATGCCTAGCATGCCTGGGCATGCTAGGCATGCTAGTGGCCATCTTTGTAATTATTGTCTTATAAATGCAAACCACACATTGTAATCTTTACAGAGAAATAAAAAATCTGAATCTGATGTACAACAGAACATCTCGTGAAGATAAGATGTGTTTTAGCATCAGAAAATTGAACCCCATTAGAGACGACTAAATATTGGAAGGAACAAATGAGGTAAGGTCGTTAATAGTAAGCAGGATGAGGGATAGTGCTATGAACAGTGTTGGCTGAATTCAGAGGAAAAGATATTAACCCGGGCACACAAGTGCCTCTGACAAGAAATCCCTAAAATAAAGTGGCAGATTGCCTCGGAGGCTCAAGGAATAAAGTTTGGGTATGTAACACTCGGTTGTATCAGAAGCCTTTTAGAAATAAAAAACGACTGCAATAACCGAGTGATTATTAGCGAAGGTATTGTGAACATAGGTATCCAAATGGATTACGGGGTCAATGGTAGAATTGCCCCTACGAAAACCAGATTGACAAGGAAGGAGAGAGAATTACAGGTTTCCAAGTACCATACTTAACGTTTGTTAACCAAGCGTTATAATAACTTAAATAGTTCATTAGTAAGAGCAATGGGTCTGTAATAAGAGGCGTCATAGCCCAAAGTACCCGGCTTACAAAAAGAGAGGACAACGGCAGCTTTCCATTGTATAGGGTATGATCTTTGTAGGTTTAGCGCTTCTTTTGATTATAATAATAATCCATTGTAGAGGGAGAACCCCTTGGAACCAAATGAGATTGAAAAGAGGTAAGGGGATGACGAGCGCCATATGGGATAGATGCTGAAGCATATAGACCTGAATGTCATTAGGCTCAGCTGCTGTAGGATGACATACGGAAAGCGTTGATACAATTTCGCAGAGCGTGAAGGGTACATTATAAGGTTCCTCAAATAAAATCCAGCCAATTCCCTCTCTCAGGTTTGGAGGAAAAGAGAGGAGAGATGAAGTTCTTGGGAAACACGGACAAGGTGATGCCCAATTGCTGTGGAAACCTCAACAGTTTCTGAAATGTTGGCTCCAGCAATAATAAGAATGGGAGAAGGCTCTGGAGAATACTTGCCAGTTAATTTATGTACCTTTTTCCAGACCGCGCGCATAGAAGTAGTGGAATTAACAGTGGACACGTAAGTTCGCCAACAAAAACACCTTTCACTATGTGTATAACATGACGGACAAACTCTCGCCTGTTTAAAAGCCAGGAAATTGTCGATGGTTCTTTTGTAACAGTAGCAGCCCCACACATGGCGCTTCAGTTGCATGGCACAAGGGTAGTCAGGATACTACCAGGGTACGCATTTCCGATAATGCCTGCCCAAAGTGTCGAGGGGAAGCAATGCTGCAGTAAGAACAGAGGTGACAAAAGAGGACATAAAAAGGGGAACATCAAGAAAAGTATCGCGTGACTAAAGCGCCTAATATGCCCACTCAAACTGCCGATGGGAGTGACAAATGGTTTGGACATAAGAATGACAGGGGGAAATGATTGCTGTCATGAATATCAAGTACTACAGACTAAGTCCAGCACTATAGAAGAAGCGCAGATGGAGTGATCTTTATAGGAAAGAGAACGCGTGCAAGGATCGAAATGAGTAGAATTGTCATCATTGAAAACATGGATGAGAGAAGCGAGAAAAGCCTCTAACTGGTCCCTCTGATGAGCATTACACAGTATTCCTGTACTGTTTGCTTTTCTTTACCTGTGTGAAGTTCTTCCATGGATTGTTTCCCAGGTTGAAGTTTATATTACAGGTGGTATGGGTATGGCTCTTCCACTGCTTTTATCTTACCATTATACTCAAACATACTGTTTTTTATCAAGACTTTGGAGAAAGAAAAAGGCCTGAATTTCGTATAATACCTTTCTTACAATGTTTTATTAAAGTTTTATATTCATTTTCATTTTCCCTTATCATTGACTTGTGGAAACTAAATTTTTCAACTGACTTCAGGTCTTTAAACACAAAAGGGAATATGCTTTACTTTATTGTTATATAAACAAACCATAAACAGGCCTCCACTCGGGCTGGTAGACGGGCTCCTGATCAGACAGGGTATGGATTTGTTGTAACAATGGTCTCATAGCTTGAATTGAGAAAGAATATCTGTGTACTAGCAAAAACAACCCGCACATAGGAGAGAGAAATGCTTATGGCGACGTTTCGGTCTTACTTGGACCATTCACAAGTCCACTGACAGAAGAGAGTTCAAGTTCATGTTTATGTAGGTTTGCCAGGACAGGTCCTGGCCCGAGTCTTCTCCATGTAGTGACCCGGCAGTGTCGGAGTGTGTACACATGATGTCCCAATTATAGTCCTATGACAGAGGCATTATGAGTATTCGTATAAAGTGTAGTACCGTTTAGTCATATGGCGGGGGCAGCCCTATGACAAAAGCAAGGTGGAGTACCGCTTACAGCCCTATAGCGGGGGCAGCCCTATGACAAGGGTGCGGTGAGCCGTCTTTGTGTCAAGTGGAGTACCGCTTACAGCCCTATGGCGGGGGCAGCCCTATGACAAGGGTGCGGTGAGCCGTCTTTGTGTCAAGTGGAGTACCGCTTACAGCCCGAGTGCCAGAACGACTCAGAATTCTCTGAAGGTGTATTGAACACCTGACGTCTGAAAGAAGTGCGTCCCCGGGATTGTTGTTGTTGCTGTATGTTCGCCGGTACATCCGGCCCGGGTCTTCTCCAAATGGTGACCCGGCATTGGCCCCCTAGGTAGAGGGTGTCGGTCATCTTCTTCTTTCTTGCTGTGGCTCCCCATGATGGGGAGTGTCTTCTGACGTCGCATCTTCATCAGCAGATCTTGGTACTTCAGGCTGTGGTTCTACCTACATAGGAAGAAGAAGGATGGGGGATAAGAAAGAAGGAAGTGAGAGAAAGAATAGCTGTAGTGGGTAGTCTTGGTCGTCGTCGGGGTTCTCCGGCGTCGTCATCGAGGGGCGGGTGGGTGGCTAGGACTGGGAGCAGTGTCTCCAAGTCATGGGTGGCCAGGTAAACCAGCCGGGCTGCTTTGTCCTCGCGGGTCAGATCCCCAGGTGCCATCGGGAAGTGCCTGCGGCGGATGGACGTCGTCGCAGGACAGTCAGTCCCCGGGATAAGGGTGAGCCAGTATATATAGGTGAGGAGGACATGGACGGGGGAGAGAGAGAGGAAGAAAAAAGTAGTGGTAGTGGTAAAGCTGGTAGTGGTAGTAGTAGAAAGTAGGGGAAGTGGTTTCGATCTCTCGTCTTGGCTACCCTTCCGATTTCATAAACTCTGCCTTCTCACGTGCTAAACGGACTTTCTTCACTCCCAAACTCCCTACTCCTATGAAATCTCTTGTTCTGTCTTCCCTATGTTTCCAGGCTTTCTAATCTCAACAACTCTCTCCGTTCCTTAGACATCAAACTTACTTTTCGTAGTAATCTAGTCCGTACCACTTCCCCTCGCAATTGATGCCTCTGGTGTCTACTCTATTTCATGCTCCTCTTGTCCCCTTCAGTACTTTGGAGAAATGGGCCGCTCTCTTTCTGACAGACTGAAAGAGCACAGTCATCCTATTGACTTGTCCTCTGCCAAAACTGACTATCCTACTTCTAGCCTTCACAGCCGTCGTCTTGTCGAAACATCCCTTATACACAGTTTTCCTAGTATGAATCTTAGTCCTGGCTTTGTCTTTGTAGATGCCTTCCTTTCTTCTTACATTGTTAATGCTCCAAACTTCAGAACACTCGTGACTTGACATGATCCTTTCTTCTCACCCTTATTATTATAATCACAACCAGGTTTATAGAACAAAAGTTAGGGATAAGATAGGTCCCCTTAAAAATAACTCTGGGCATCTTACTGACAAGGAGAATGATATGTGCTCTATTTTTAATAATTATTTTCTCTCGGTTTTCACACAGGAAGACACTAATAATATCCCAGTAATTAATTTTTACAGAGGCCCAGAAGAAGATAAATTATGTAATATCACAGTCACTAGCGAAATGGTTATGAAACAACTAGACCGACTGAAACAAAATAAATCGCCGGGTCCTGATGAGCTTTTTGAAAGGGTTCTTAAGGAATGCAAAATGGAACTCTGTGAACCATTATCTAACATTTTTAATTTATCTCTTCAAACAGGTGTAGTGTCTGATATGTGGAAGATGGCTAATGTAATTCCTATTTTTAAAGCATGGGACAAGTCACTACCATCAAATTACCGCCCAATAAGCCTGACCTCAATTGTAGGCAAATTACTAGAGTCAATTATAGCTGATATTATTAGAAACCAAAAAGATAACCATAATTTGATTAATGATACTCAGCATGGATTCACGAGGGGCCGTTCCTGCCTATCTAATTTATTAACCTTCTTCAGTAAAGCTTTTGAGGCTGTTGATCACGATAAAGAATTCGATATTGTTTATTTAGACTTTAGTAAGGCTTTTGATAGAGTACCGCACCAGAGACTGTTAAAGAAAGTGGCAGCTCATGGCATTGGGGGAAAAGTGCTGTCATGGATCGAGTCATGGCTCACCAATAGGAAGCAGAGAGTGTGCATAAATGGGGTTAAATCCGAATGGGGACTTGTAACAAGTGGTGTTCCACAGGGATCAGTCTTAGGCCCGTTGTTATTTATAATATATATCAATGACCTTGACGAGGGAATTACTAGTGATATGAGCAAATTCGCCGACGACACGAAGATAGGTAGGATAATTGATTCAAACATAGATGTCATAGAACTTCAGGAAGATTTAGACAAACTTAATTCGTGGTCAGAAAAGTGGCAGATGCAGTTCAATGTAGATAAATGCAAGGTTCTGAAGCTCGGGAGCGTCCATAACCCAAGCACTTATAAGTTAAATAACGTAGAACTTAGCCATACAGATTGCGAGAAGGACTTGGGGGTGATGGTAAGCAGCAACCTTAAACCAAGACAGCAATGCCTAAGCGTACGTAATAAGGCAAATAGATTACTGGGATTTATATCAAGAAGTGTTAGCAACAGAAGTCCAGAGGTTATATTACAGCTTTATACATCATTAGTAAGGCCTCACCTAGATTACGCAGCTCAGTTTTGGTCTCCATATTACAGAATGGACATAAATTCGTTAGAAAACATTCAGCGTAGAATGACTAAATTAATACATACCTCCTTCGGCCACCACCTCCTGGAATCCGACAGACAGCCTCCAGAGATACACCCATCACCTAAAAGACACCCGAAGCCTCTTCCCCTGGTAGACCGGAAAGGGATCGAGATCTCGAGATCTCTAGATGATCCAGATTCCATGGCAAACTACACTACCACCAAGGACCTCAATGGAAGGAGATGGATCCCAGAACCCCTTCTCAGGTCTAGGAACTACAAAGCCTAAGGAAACAACTTCAAAAGCTGAAACAGGAAAGGACCTGACTTAACTCAGTGGTGGACCTGACTTAACTCAGTGGTGGACCTGACTTAACTCAGTGGTGGACCTGACTTAACTCAGTGAAGATGTGTCTTGTGTGCTCTCTGTGAATCTGAAGATGTCCTCTCTTGAGCTACTCTACCAGCAGCTAAAGGAAGAACTGAGGGTAGCTAAGCTTGAGATACAGCGACTAACTGAGGAAAACAAGAGGATTTGTAGTAATCCTCCTGTTGTGAATCCTCAAGTCAAGAAAGGAAACTGGACAGTGGCTGGAATGCATGGGACAAAGTTAAGGATCAAGAGGACGGGTGGAGAGGTAGAAACAACGAAGACCCAGGAGAATGTTGTGGAAACATCAAACCTATTCTCTGTCCTACCCGATGAATGTGAGTCGACTCCTAGGATCATCACCACGAACGACACAAAGGAAGGTAAGAACATTGTTCTTGTTGGGGATAGTCAGATTAGGTACATGGATAGGGCCTTCAGCTTGAAAGATAGAAGTAGGAGACAGAGGGTTTGTTTTCCTTGGGCTGGGATGGAGGATATTGTTAGCCATCTGGACGACATCATGAGATGTAATGGGAACAATCCTATTATCTGTCTCAGTGCTGGAGGCAACGATGTTGGAAGACGTAGGAGTGAGGACCTGACTAGCAGGTATAGGTCAGCAATAGACATAATTAGGAAGAAGGGTGGGAACCCTGTCATATGTGGTATTTTGCCAAGGAGAGGAGAGGAAATGAATGGCTGTCCAGGGCAATTGGTGTCAATTGCTGGCTGGACAAATACTGTAAGGAAAATGCAGTAACATTCATTGACAACTGGGACCTCTTCTATGGTAGAAATGACATGTATGCCAGGGATGGGGTTCACTTATCCAGGTCTGGGGTGGGGGCACTGGCAACTGCAGTGGAGGGAGCGGTTAGGGCTTTAAACTAGAAAAAAGTTAGTGGTATGGGTTTTGGGGGAAAAACAGTTAAATCCCAGTGTAGTAATATTATGAGTTCTAGGGGAACTAGTAATAGGCAGAATAAGGTGGATACTGGAAAGCCAGTGGCACTTGGTGACAAGGACAGTAATAGGTATAGCGGAAAAACAGAAATGAGCAGGAAGGGTAAAGAGAAAGGAGGGTCTTTAAATGTATATTACACCAATAGTCTTAGTGCTAGGAATAAGATGGACGAGTTGAGATTAGTTGCTAGTGCGGGTAATATTGATGTTTTTGCAATAACTGAGACATGGTTTAATATGAAAAATCAGGATATGCCTGCTGAATGTCACATCCAGGGTTTTAAATTGTTCCAAGTAGACAGAAGTATCGGGAAGGGGGGTGCGGTGGCACTCTATGTCCGTGATCATTTAAATTGTTGCATAAAAACGGGTATAAAGTCTGAAATAATACATACAGAGTCTGTCTGCATAGAATTTTCAGAGGGGTGTGAAAAATTGATTTTAGGTGTGATATATCGTCCTCCAAACTTAGATAGGGAACAAGGGAGACTACTTTGGGAGGAAATTGTTAAGGCCACAAGGCACGATAACATAGTAATTCTAGGGGACTTTAACTTTAGTCAAATTGATTGGAATTTCTTGACAGGGAATTTAGAATCTATAAGTATATCAGGATTGTTTTTTGAAGCAGTTTGTGACAGAACCTACAAGGGGAAATAACCTACTTGACTTGGTTCTGGCAAACAAGGAAACCCTAGTTATTAATTTAGAAATTACAGAGGAACTCGGCACAAGCTACAACAAATCAATTACCTTTAACATTGAATGGATGTACAATAGTAGGGATAACTCAGTAACGGTCCCAGATTTTCACTTAGCAGATTACAATGGGATTAGAGAACACTTATCATCTGTGGACTGGGGTAACGAAGAGAGCTATCAATATGACAGTTTTCTTAACACTATACAGGCTGCCCAAAGAACATTTATCCCGTATAAAGAAATTAGATCAAGTAGAAATGACCCAAAATGGATGAATAATAGGCTCAAATATCTTTTAGGGCAGAAGAAAGGAATTTATAGGCACATAAAAAGAGGTGAGGGTCATCTTATAAATCAGTATACTGACATTAAGAGGGACGTTAAAAAGGGGATAAGAAAAGCTAAACGGGACTATGAAATTAAAGTTGCTAGGGATTAAAAAACTAACCCAAAAAGATTTTTCCAGGTTTATAGAACAAAAGTTAGAGATAAAATAGGTCCCCTTAAAAATAACTCTGGGCATCTTACTGACAAGGAGAATGATATGTGCTCTATTTTTAATAATTATTTTCTCTCGGTTTTCACACAGGAAGACACTAATAATATCCCAGTAATTAATTTTTATAGTGGCCCTGAAGAAGACAAATTATGTAATATCACAGTCACTAGCGAAATGGTTATGAAAACTTGTAGACCGACTGAAACAAAATAAATCGCTGGGTCCTGATGAACTTTTTGCAAGGGTTCTTAAGGAATGCAAAATGGAACTCTGTTGTGGAAACTTTTTGGGTCACTCGAGTTCCACAGGGTAAGTGAGCCGTAAGGAGCCTTAAACATACCATGGATCGGCCCTCGGAGTTCAGGAACCCACACACCCAACCAAAACATACACACATTCGAGTTGACGAAGGTAACTATTATGTACATTTTAATTGATAGATTTATTCACCTAGGAACACCTAGGCAAGTTTGGACAGTTAGAAACTAATAGTAGGATTATTGAGGCAACGTTAGATATTAATACTGTAGCTCTAGCACCCTAATATAGGTAGATATAAGCCTTAAATAGGAACATTAGCTTATGTTAGCTAACGAGAACTAGCAGCTCCACACTTGAATCTAAGCGGGAGAGAGCGCTAGTCCTCCTTCTTGACTTGGACACCATGGTGTTAACAGGGTACTAAGAGCTAGATCTCGGTCCCCCAAGTGTCTTCAAAATACTTGCCTGGGAACCAAGAACCACAGAGGCTTCCCGACGTACTGTGGATTCGTCTCTGGCCCAGGCCCCCACAGTAAGATAATATACTCTGCATTTCTCTTGGTAAAGCTGGCCGGCGATATTCGGAGTAAGGTGGGGTTATTTGAGCTGTGGGTTATAAGCGGGCGAAGGCCCACTATAAGGTAATAATTGTGGGCAATCCCCCTTAAGTATTAGTCTAGAAGCTAGTGTTACTTACTGCATATATTGCTTAAGGGATATCCTTTGAATCCAGAGAACTCTGAGGTGCAGGCAGGACACTAATTACCACTTCATTTGCAGATTAAAGTTCTCCACTGCACATGGTGTTAGGAGGAGGTTATAGATAAGGAAGTCCAGGATATACATAGATACTACATCAGGTAAGTTGTTCCCCTTTCAGTTTCTTGTAAGCAGTGTGGAATCCCTTTACTGCAGTTAGCTAAAAATTTGTCCCATAGCCACTTGTAAGTCTGAGAGAAGTGTCTCAGAGTGTCGGTGTCAACAGTGCTTGCTCTAAGTGCAGCTTACAAGGAGGCAGTCCCAAAACAAGTTTCTACATCTGTAAACCATTAACTAACATTTTTAACTTATCTTCAAACAGGTGTAGTGTCTGATATATGGAAGATGGCTAATGTAATTCCTATTTTTAAAGCAGGGGACAAGTCACTACCGTCAAATTACCGCCCAATAAGCCTGACCTCAATTGTAGGTAACTTACTAGAGTCCATTATAGTTGATATTATAAGAAGCCATCTGGATAAACATTCTTTGATTAATGATACTCAGCATGGATTCACGAGGGGCCGTTCCTGCCTAACTAATTTATTAACTTTCTTCGGAAAAGCTTTTGAGGCTGTTGATCATGATAAGGAATTTGATATTGTTTATTTAGATTTTAGTAAGGCTTTTGATAGGGTACCGCACCAGAGACTGTTAAGGAAAGTGACAGCTCATGGCATTGGGGAAAAAGTGCTGTCATGGATCGAGTCATGGCTCACCAATAGAAAGCAGAGAGTGTGTATAAATGGGGTTAAATCCGAATGGGGATCTGTAACAAGTGGCGTTCCACAGGGATCAGTCTTAGACCCGTTGTTGTTTATAATATATATCAATGACCTTGACGAGGGAATTACTAGTAATATGACCAAATTCGCTGACGACACGAAGATAGGTAGGATAATTGATTCAAACGTAGATGTCAGGGAACTTCAGGAGGATTTAGACAAACTTAATTTATGGTCAGAAAAGTGGCAGATGCAATTCAATGTGGATAAATGCAAGGTTCTGAAGCTAGGCAGTGTAGAACTTAGCCATTCAGATTGCGAAAAGGACTTGGGTGTTATGGTAAGCAGCAACCTTAAACCAAGAGAGCAGTGCATAAGCGTACGTAATAAGGCAAATAGATTACTGGGATTTATATCAAGAAGTGTAAGCAACAGAAGTCCAGAGGTTATATTACAGTTTTATACATCATTAGTAAGGCTTCACCTAGATTATGCAGCTCAGTTCTGGTCTCCATATTACAGAATGGACATAAATTCGTTAGAAAAATTGAGCGTAGAATGACTAAATTAATACATAGCATTAGAAATCTTCCGTATGAAGAAAGATTGAAGACCCTTAAATTACATTCACTTGTAAGGCGTAGAATGAGGGAAGACATGATCGAGGTATACAAGTGGAAAATGGGTATTAACAAAGGGATATAAATAAGTTCTTAATAATAATAATAATAATAATAATAATAATAATAATTTTTATTTGGACATGATACAAAGAATTACATTTGGTTATTGAGATTACATGAGGTGTACATGCCAAAAGCCCCTAGTATGCAGGGCATTTTGGGTAGACTTAAAATTAACTTAAAACTAGATTGTAAGAATTTTTGTAGATAGTATACAATGAGTAAAGGTGAGTATTTAAGCTATGAAATTTGAACATAGTTTTGTACTTTTGTCTTCATTATAAAATTAATTAAAACAGATTAAACAAATTAAAGCAATAATAATAATAAAATAATAAAAAGTTGTGGTTGGTAATTTATAAAATAAGTAAAGTTGCATATCTAAGTTTTAAAGTTTGAATATAAGTTGAACATATCAATTAATTGTAGCAATTTATTGCAGCAATGCAACTAATTGAGTGAGATAACAATTTAAAACAATTGCATTGCAGTTAGTTTACGTGGTCATTATAATATAAGTGTTGTGGGAATAATTAGCTAAGTAAGTACTATTCATAACAGGTTTTACATTCATTCATTCGTTCATTCATACATTACATTGACTTTAAAGTCAGGTTTTACGTTAAGTGATTATTCTACTTTGCTGGGAATGGTTGATATGGAGCAATTATCTTTGGGTGAGAAGGTGGTTTTTTAGCATCGTTTTGAATTGGGGTACAGGTAGGGTTTCTTTGGCAATGACAGGTAATGAATTCCAAATTTTCGTGCCTTTTATGTGCATTGAGTTTTTACATAGTGTTAGGTGGACACGGGGAACATCGAGGAGTGATCTGTGTCTAGTGTTATGGTCATGTGTCCTGTTAAAATTAGTAAGGAGAAGTTTGAGTGGTGGGTTAATATCTGCATAGAGTGTTCTATGTATGTAATAGGCACAGTAAAAAGTATGGATGTCTTGTATGGTGAGTAAGTTTAGGTTTTTGAATATTGGTGGAGTATGTTGTCTGGAGTGAGAATTTGTTATCATTCTAACTGCTGCCTTTTGTTGTGTTATTAATGGTCTGAGATGAGTTATTGATGTAGAGCCCCATGCGCAGATTCCATAGGTGAGGTAGGGGTAAATGAGTGAGTGATATAGGGTAAGGAGAGCTGGTTGTGGAACATAGTACCGTATCTTGGATAGTATTCCCACGGTCTTTGAGACTTTCTTGGAGATTTGTTGTATGTGTGTCTGAAATTTGAGGCCATTGTCAAGATGTATTCCTAAGAATTTTCCCTCTGTGAGTTTTGCGATAGGGGACCCGTTTATCATTATGTTAAGTGGTGCATTTGCAGCTCTGTTCCCAAACTGGATAAAATAGGTTTTATCAATATTGAGAGTAAGTTTGTTGGTCATCATCCAGGTAGATATTTTCTGCAATTCAGTATTTGCAGTGTTGGCTAGTGTGTCTGGGCTTGGGTGAGAGATAACGTATGTAATGTCATCTGCAAAAGTATGGGTTTGAGTAGTTGAGATGCATTTGGTAGGTCGTTAATGTAAATGAGAAAGAGTAGTGGGCCAAGAACACTTCCCTGTGGGACCCCTACGGATATCTCTCCAAGAGAGAACCTGCAATAATGGATTCAAGTTAGATAAGTTTAGATTTAGAAAGGATATAGGAAAGTATTGGTTTGGATTATTATTATAATCAAATAGAAGCGCTAAACCACAGGGTTATACATTGGTTTGGAAATAGGGTAGTTGATGAGTGGAACAGTCTGCCTAGTAGGGTTATTGAAGCTAGGACCTTGGGTAGTTTCAAATTTAGGTTGGTGATGACCTGATGAACTTTTTCAAGGGTTCTTAAGGAATGCAAAATGGAACTCTGTGAACCCTTAACTAACATTTTTAACCTATCTCTTCAAACAGGTGTAGTGTCTGATACGTGGAAGATGGCTAATGTAATTCCTATTTTTAAAGCAGGGGACAAGTCGTTACCATCAAATTACCGCCCAATAAGTCTAACATCAATTGTAGGCAAATTATTAGAGTCGATTATAGCTGATAACATAGAAGCCATCTCGATAGGCATAATTTGATTAATGATACTCAACATGGATTCACCAGGGGCCGTTCCTGCCTAACTAATTTATTAACTTTTTTCAGTAAGGCTTTTGAGGCAGTTGATCATGATAAAGAATTCGATATTGTTTATTTGGATTTTAGTAAGGCTTTTGATAGAGTAACACATCAGAGACTGTTAAAGAAAGTGGCTGCTCACGACATTGGGGAAAAAATGTTTTCATGGATCGAGTCATGGCTCACCAATAGGAAGCAGAGGGTGTGCATTAATGGGGTTAAATCTGAGTGGGGATCTGTAACAAGTGGCGTTCCTCAGGGATCGGTTTTGGGCCCGTTGTTAAGAACATAAGAACATGTTCAGGACATCTGTCTCAAGTTCCACCCTTAATATACAAACGAGCTGCTCATGTCCTTTCATATCCTATTTCTTTACTTTTTAACAAATCATTAGAATCTAGCACCTTCCCAACACTACTCAAAACAGCAAGGGTTACACCAATACACAAAGGTGGTGACCCTACAGACGTAAATAACTACAGGCCTATATCAAATCTACCATTGCTATCCAAAATATTCGAGAAACTTGTGCACAAGAGATTATACTCGTTTATAACTACACAAAGCATACTCAACCCCTGCCAATTTGGCTTCAGGAAAAATAAAAGCACTAATGATGCAATAGTAAAAATGATAGACCTGCTTTACACAGCACTTGAAAATAAGGAATATCCACTAGGACTTTTATTGACTTAAGGAAAGCTTTGACACAGTAAACCACGGCATCCTACTCCACAAACTTGACCACTATG
>WNWK01019910.1:0-36869 GCA_009830355.1 Cherax destructor | reverse complement strand
GGAGGCAGTTGAACAGTCTTGGGCCCTGGACACTTATTGTGTTGTCTCGCAATGTACTCATGGCACCCCTGCTTTTCATTGAGGGGATGTTGCATCTCCTGCTGAGTCTTTTAGCATTCATAGGGAGTGATTTTCGTGTGCATGTTTGGTACTAATTTCTCTAGCATTTTCCAAGTGTATAAGGACGAAAAGATGTAAGCTAGAAAGAGAAAGGCGCTCCCTATACAGGCGAAGGAAAAGAATAACAGAGCGGCTACAAGAAGCCACTATATCTGAAATACGCAGGGAGACACTGGTCAGAGAAATAGCAAACATCGAACTAAAACTAAAGGAATCTTACAGGAATCAAGAATCGCGAGAAGAACTAAAAGCCATAAATGAAATTGAAAGAAATCCAAAGTATTTCTTTTCATATTCCAAATCAAAGTCGCGAACAACATCCAGTATTGGACCCCTACTTAAACGGAATAGGTCCTGCACAGATGACAGCAAAGAAATGAGTGAGCTACTAAAGTCCCAGTATGACTCAGTTTTTAGTGAGCTGCTAACCAGACTGAGAGTCGAAGACCTAAATTAATTTTTTATGAGAGTGCCACGGAACTTGGTAGATGCAAACCTATCTGACATTATCCAGACGCCAAATGGCTTCGAAAACGCAATAAATGACATGCCCATGCACTCTGTCCCAGGCCCAGACTCGTGGATCTCTGTGTTCATCAAGAACTGCAAGAAACCTCTTATCACGTGCTTTTAACATCCAATGGAGAGGGAGCATGGACACTGGGGTCGTCCCGCAGTTACTAAAAACAACAAACATAGCCCCACTCCACAAAGGGAGTGGGGCTATGTAAAGCAATAACAAAGCAATATCAAAGAACTACAGACTAATAGCGCTAACGCCTCTCAAGTTCTCTCACCAATTATTGCAACACTCTTTAACAAATCCATCGAATCCTCTACCTTCCCATCAATACTCAAAATAGCGAGGGTCACCCCCATACATAAAAGAGGAGATCAAACAGACCTGAATAACTACAGACCGATACAGTGGTACCCCGTGTTACGATGCTATCATCTTATGTTATTTTCGATAACCGATATTTATAACGTAAAAAATTTGATTGTGATTTACGATGTTTGCTTCGTGTAACGACATTCGTACCGGACGTGTCCGCTTGGCGCCCAGCTGAGCGCGCACTCCAGGGAGCGTCAGTGTACTATTGTTTACAAGTGAGAGCGACCACCCACCCACACCCACGCATTCATACCAGTATATTGTCATTATTCCACTGTTTTTAGTGCTTGCAACTGCTAAATAAGCCACCATGGGCCCCAAGAAAGCTCCTAGTGCCAAGCCTGTGGTAAAGAATGTGCAGGGAGTGAAGCATTCATGCAGGGAGTGTAGCATTTATGCAGGGAGTGTAGCATTTATGCAGGGAGTGTAGCATTTATGCAGGGAGTGTAGCATTTATGCAGGGAGTGTAGCAGGCATGCAGGGAGTGTAGCAAAGATGCAGAGAGTGTAGCAGGGATGCAGGGAGTGTAGCAGGGATGCAGGGAGTGTAGCAGGCATGCAGGGAGTGTAGCAGGCATGCAGGGAGTGTAGCAGGCATGCAGGGAGTGTAGCAGGCATGCAGGGAGTGTAGCAGGCATGCAGGGAGTGTAGCAGGCAAGCAGGGAGTGTAGCAGGGATGCAGGGAGTGTAGCAGGGATGCAGGGAGTGTAGCAGGGATGCAGGGAGTGTAGCAGGGATGCAGGGAGTGTAGCAGGGATGCAGGGAGTGTAGCAGGGATGCAGGGAGTGTAGCAGGGATGCAGGGAGTGTAGCAGGGATGCAGGGAGTGTAGCAAGGATGCAGGGAGTGTAGCAAGGATGCAGGGAGTGTAGCAAGGATGCAGGGAGTGTAGTAGGCATGCAGGGAGTGTAGTAGGCATGCAGAGTGTGTAGCATTCATGCAGGGAGTGTAGGATTCAAAGAAAAAGGCCAGTAACCCCAGAAAAGAACATGGTACCTGCAGTGTTAATGGAAGGGGATTCCCCTACAAACACTAGCATACTACTCCACCTTCTCCCCTCCTCCCGTCCTCCACACATCAACAACTCTTCAATAAATGTAAGTGACATGTTATTGTACAATATTTACATGTGTATTTAGGTATTATTCATTAAATTCTGTATTATTTAATGTCAAAAAGTTCTAAAAAATATTTTATATTACTACTTTTGGAAGTCTTGGACGGATTAAATTTATTTCCATTATTTCTTATGGGGAAAATTGATTTGTGTAACGATTGATTTGCCTTAAAATATGCCCTCTCTGACGGATTAATATCGTAAGTCGAGGTACCACTGTATCTAACTTACCCCTTCTCTCCAAAATCTTTGAAAAATTAATTCATAGACAAATATATTTCTACCTCACCTCCAACAACGTACTCAACCACTGTCAATTTGGATTCAGGCCTAATAAAAATACAAATGATGCCATTATACACATGTTAGAAATAATTTACACCGCCCTTGAGAAAAAAGAAATCCCAGTGGGAATCTTCATTGATTTACTTAAAGCTTTTGATACAGTTGACCATGATCTTTTACACCTAAAATTATCACACTATGGTATAAGAGGGCACTCCCTCAACTACCTAAAATCATACCTTAGCAACAGAAACCAATATGTGTACACAAATGGAGCTAGCTCTACCGCTCAAACTATTACAGTAGGTGTCCCACAGGGAAGTGTTCTTGGCCCACTTCTCTTTCTCATTTACATTAACGACCTACCAAATGCATCTCAACTACTCGAACCCATACTATTTGCAGATGACACTACATACGTTATCTCTCACCCAAGCCCAGACATACTAGCCAACACTGTAAATACTGAATTACAGAAAATATCTACCTGGATGATGACCAACAAACTTACTCTCAATATTGATAAAACCTATTTTATCCAGTTTGGGAACAGAGCTACAAACGCACCACTTAACATAATGATAAACGGGTCCCCTATCTCAAAACTCACAGAGGGAAAATTCTTAGGAATCCAACTTGACAGTGGCCTCAAATTTCAAACACATATACAACAAATTTCCAAGAAAGTCTCAAAGACCGTGGGAATACTATCCAAAATACGGTACTATGTTCCACAATCAGCTCTCCTTACCCTATATCACTCACTCATTTACCCCTACCTCACCTATGGAATCTGCACATGGGGCTCTACATCAATAACTCATCTCAGACCACTAATAACACAACAAAAGGCAGCAGTTAGAATGATAACACATTCACACTCCAGACAACATACTCTACCAATATTCAAAAACCTAAACTTACTCACCATGCAAGACATTCATACTTTTTACTGTGCCTACTACATACATAGATCACTCTATGCAAATATTAACCCACCACTTAAACTTCTCCTTACCAATTTTAACAGGACACATGACCATAACACTAGACACAGATCACTCCTCGATGTTCCCCGAGTCCATCTAACACTATGTAAAAATTCAATGCATATAAAAGGCACGAAAATTTGGAATTCATTACCTGTCATTGCCAAAGAAACCCTGCCTGTACCCCAATTCAAAACGTTGCTAAAAAACAACCACCTCACCCAAACCTAAATGCTCAATATCAAACACTCCCAACAAAGTAGAATAATCACTTAAATGTAAAAACCTGATTAATCACTTAAATGTAAAAACCTGTTATGAATAATACATACTAAGCTGACTGTTTCTATAACATTTACATTATAATGACCATGTAAACTGTAACTGCAATGCAATAAATTGTTTTAAATTGTTATCTCACTCAATTAGTTGCATTGCTACAATTAATTGATATGTTCAACTTATATTCAAACTATAACTTAGATACACAATTATACTTATTTTATAAATTATCAACCATAATTTTTTACCATGTAGTCTACAAATAAATAGTCCTAAGAATGCCCGCAATGCACAGCATATTAGGGGCTTTTGGCATGTACATCTCATTAATACCTATGTACATATCATGTCTACTGAGTTATGTATCATTGTACCATGTCTAAATAAAGTATTATTATTATTATTATTATAAAAATCTTTGAAAGGGTTCTAAGAAGCAAGATCACTACTCATCTAGATACCCATCATTTACACAACCCAGGGCAGCATGGGTTTAGAGCAGGTTACTCCTGTCTGTCCCGACTACTGGACCACTATGACAAGTTCCTGGATGCTCTAGTAAAGTAGCAAGTAAAGTAAAGTAAATTTTATTTCATTGCAGATTGCAGATTACATAGGTATTGGTAGTTAGTAAGTAAGTAAGCAAGTAAGTAAGTTTATTCAGGTATACACAAATACATTTACATACATTATCATACATAGCAGCATATGTGTAGAGAACCTAGGATAACCCAAAAAAGTCAGACAGAGTGACTTATTTCCATTGGGGTCCTTTACAATGTAAATTGAGTGCAAGGAGAGCCACTGACATGCCATGGCATTAGGGGCAGCTTAATCTAATAACTTAAAGACTAAGTACTTAATATTAGAGAAATTTATTGAGTTTATTCTAGTTAAATTTTTTTTTCAAAATTACAATATGATGAAATTTTACTGTTTAAATTATTATATGATGATATTAGATTGTTACAGGTGTTTAGATTCTCGAATGGTAATATGGAATTGAGATTATCTTAAGGAAAATAATATTGAGCATTTTTGACATTAACTTATAATATGAGTACAGTGGTACCTCGAGTTACGATGATCCCCAAAATCGCCCTTTTATGTAAGTTTATTTTTTTAAATGCTTTTGTAAGTATATTTTTGGGGGTGTAAAAGGACTAGTCTATTTTACATTATTCCTTATGGGGATAAATTCGTTTGGTAATGGCACTTGAACAGCGCTCTCGAACAAAAAAATATCGTAACTCGAGGTACCACTGTATTTAGTTTTGATTGAGTAGGGGGTAACATAATAGTAACATATTATTAAAAATTGAGATTATCGTATAGGAAAGTAATAATGAGCATTTTTCAAAGTAGTTTATAGTATGGTCATTTAGTTTTGGGTGAGTAGGTGGTTTTTGAGTTTAGTCTTAAATTGATTTTCAGACAAGATTATCTTAATATTTACTGGTAATGAATTCCAGATTCTGGGGTTCTTTATGTGCATAGAATTTTTACATAGGTTGATATGAACACAGGATATATCAAAAAGTGATCTGTGTCTTGTGTTGTGGTCATGGGTCCTATTAAAGTTGGTGAGGAGAATTTTGAGCGGAGGGTTTATATTAGAGTGTAAAGTTTTATATATGTAGTAGGCACAAGAGTAAGTATGAATGTTCTTTACGGTAAGTAGTTTAGACTTTTGAATATTGGTGGAGTATGCTGTCTAGAGTGGGAATTTGTTATCATTCTGACTGCAGCCTTTTGTTGTGTTATGAGTGGTCTAAGGTGATTTAATGTTGTTGATCCTCATGCACAGATTCCATAGGTGAGATACGAGTAGATAAGTGAATGATATAGTGCAAGGAGAGCTGATTGTGGTACATAATAGCGTATCTTTGATACGTATGTGTGTTTGGAATTTAAGGCTACTGTCAAGGTGGATTCCTAGGAATTTTCCCTCTGTGAGTCTTGTGATGGGTGTACCATTGAGCGTTATGTTAAGTGGAACATTTGTGGCTTTGCTTCCAAACTGTATGAAGTAGGTCTGGTCGGTATTGAGAATAAGCTTGTTAGTCGTCATCCATGTTGATATTTTCTGTAATTCGGCATTAACAGTGTTGGCCAGTATAACTGGATTTGGGTGAGAGAAGACATGTTGTGTCATCTGCAAATAAAATGGGTTTGAGTAGTTGTGATGCATTCGGTAGGTCATTTATGTAAATGAGGAATAGGAGTGGCCCCAGGACACTTCCTTGAGGGACTCCGACTGTAATTTGTTGTGTGGAAGAGTTCGCTCCATTTGTGTACACGTATTGGCTTCTGTTGGTGAGGTATGACTTTAGGTAGTTGAGTGAGTGCCCCTTTCTACCATAATGTGCTAATTTTGTGAGCAGTAAATCATGGTCGACTGTATCAAAAGCTTTGCGTAGATCAATGAAGATTCCCAGTGGGACTTCTTTCTTCTCAAGTGCGGTATATATTAACTCCAACATGTGCATAATAGCATCGTTTGTGCTCTTGTTTGTCCTGAATCCAAATTGACAGGGGTTGAGTACATTGTGTGAGACGAGGTAGGAATAGATTTGTCTATGAATTAATTTTTCGAAGATTTTAGAAGACAAACAGAATGCAGACTTTGCAAAAGCCTTTGACAAACAGAATGCAGACTTTGCAAAAGCCTTTGACAAACAGAATGCAAACTTTGCAAAAGCCTTTGACAAGTGTGACCATGGTGTAATAGCACACAAAATGCGTGATAAAGGAATAACAGGAAAAGTTGGTAGATGGATCTATAATTTCCAAACAAATAGAACAGAGTAAAGTCTGAAGCGGCTACGGTGAAAAGTTCTGTTCCACAAGGCACAGTACTCGCGGCCATCTTGTTCCTCATCCTCATATCGGACATAGACAGGGATATAAGCCACAGTGCCGTGTCTTCCTTTGCAGATGACACCCGAATCTGCATGACAGTGTCCACTATTGAAGACACTGCAAAACTCCAAGCAGACATCAACCAAATTTTTAAATGGGCTGCAGAAAACAATATGAAGTTCAGTGATGAGAAATTTCAATTACTCCGATATGGAAAACATGAGGAAATTAAAATTTCATTGGAGTATAAAACAAATTCCAACCACACAGTACAATGGTACCTCTACTTACGAGCAGCTTCGAACTCGAACAATTATGTAAGTGTAATTTTGTAGGTGCTTTTGTAAGTTTATTTTTGGGGGTCTGAAATGGATTAACCTAATTTTCATTAATTCTTATGGGAAAAAATTCCTTCGGTATCGGCACTTGAATAGCTGACTGGAACGAATTTTGCTCGTAAGAAGAAGTACCACTGTAGAGCGAAAAACTAATGTCAAAGACCTGGGAGTGATCATGTCAGAGGATCTCACATTCAAGGACCATAACACTGTAGCAATCGCATTGCTAGAAAAATGACAGGATGGATAATGAGAACCTTCAAAACCAGGGATGCCAAGCTTATGATGACACTCTTCAGGTTGCTTGTTCTATCTAGGCTGGAATATTGCTGCACACAAACTGCACCTTTCAAGGCAGGTGAAATTGCTGAACTAGAAAATGTTCAGAGAACCTTCACGGCACGCATAACTGCGATAAACCACCTCAATTACTGGGAACGCTTGAAGTTCCTAAACCTGTACTCTTTAGAATGCAGGCAGCAGATGATGCAACATCCCCCCAATGAAAAGCAGGGGTGCCACTAGCATGTTGAGAGACAATACAATAAGTGTCAGGGGCCCAACACTGTTCAACTGCCTCCCAGCATACATAAGGAGGATTACCAATAGACCCCTGTATGTCTTCAAGCAGGCACTGGACAGGCACCTAAAGTCGGTACCTGACCAGCTAGGTTGTGGTTCATATGTTGGACTACATGCAGCCAGCAGTAACAGCCTGGGTAATCAGGCCATGATCCACCATGAGGCCTGGTCACAGACCGGATTGAGGGGGCGTTGACCCCCGGAACTCTACAGGTAAACTCTAGGTATCATATATCTCTCCCGCCTGCATTCCAGGGAATAAAAATCTAGGAACTTCAGCCTTTCCCAGTAATTTAGGTGCCTCATCGTACACGTTTGCAATGAAAGTTCTTTGTACACTCCAGGTCAGCTATTTCGTCTGCCTTGAAGGGGGCAGTTAGTGTACAGCGATTAAAAGGTAATCATCATTTGCTTGGCCTCTCTAGTTTTGAAGTTTCTCATTATTCATTATGTCGTTTTCCTTGAAGATACAGTAGATACATTGTTGTGGTCTGTGAAAGCGAGATCCTCTGACATTATCACCCTAAGGTCCTTCACATTACTTTTTCGCTCTATTGTATGGTTAGAATTTGTTGTATGCCGTGATACAGTTTTAATTTCCTCAAGTTTTCCATATCTGAGTTGTTGAAACTTCTCTTCATTGAACTTCATATTGTTTTGAACGGCCTATATGAAGATTTGGTTGATGAATGCTTGGAGTCTTGTGGTGTCTTTGACGTAGGACACTGTCATGGCAATTCACGTGTCATCCACAAAGGAAGACACGGAGCTATGGCTTACATCTCTGTCTATGTCAAATATGGGGATGAGGAATAAGATGTGAGCAAGTATTATGTCCTGTGGAACAGTTTTTCACTGTAGCTGCCTCACGATGAATAAGGGGAGATATGATCGAGGTATAAAAGTGGAAAATGGGTATTAACAAAGGGGATATAAATAAGGTCTTGAGGATATCTCTCCAAGAGAGAACCCACAATAATGGATTCAAATTAGATAAGTTTAGATTTAGAAAGGATATAGGAAAGTATTAGTTTGGAAATAGGGTAGTTGATGAGTGGAACAGTCTGCCTAGTAGGGTAATTGAAGCTAGGACCTTGGGTAGTTTCAAATTTAGGTTGGATAAATTCATGAGTGAGAGGGGTTGGATTTGAGTGGGACTTGCACATGAGTAAATAGAATTAGCAAAGCTTTTTTCTTGGGTAGCATTGAAAATTAGGTTGAGCAAATATTCTGTTAGTGGGATGGATTGTGAAGGAATTGCCTAGTATGGGCCAACAGGCCTGCTGCAGTTTTCCTCCTTTATGTTCTTATGTACTCTGTTTACTATTACTCTTTGTTTCTACCACTGCCAAGGATCTGGTGTGGGTCGCATCCTGGGAGAAAACTGACCCAATTTGTCCGAATTGCTCAGCTTAACAAGCGACTTTCTGTGTAGTAGTATGTCATTGATGTCAGCTAGGCCTATATACCCTATACATGTACTTGTAGAAATAAAGATATTATTATTATTGTTAGGATGGTCACTAAAAACAACACAGAATCAGAACTCCTGCTAATAACATGTGGGGTTCCCCAAGATAGTATTCTGGGTCCTTTACTCTTCCTGTGTTATGTGAATGACATGCCTATCATTGTCAACTGTAAGCTACTATTGCATGCAAATGATAGTGCTCTGTTAGTATCAGGTAAAGACCCACAAGACATTGCTAATGTACTATCACTAGAACTAGAGTCTTGCAGCAAATGGTTAGTACACAACAAATTATCATTACACTTCGGAAATATGGAAGCCATACTCTTTGGCACGAAACATAAATTGAAATGGGTAGATAATGTCCAGTGTAATGGGGAAAGCATTATTTCAAATTCAAATTCAAATTCTTTATTTCTAGTAATATTACAAAGTGGGGTGTACTTATATTATTTATACATTTTATGAAGTAGATATTACAAGATGGCCAATAATATGCCTAGGTATGCCTAGGCTTTTCAGGCAGTCTTGTGATAGGTCGTACTCAATAGTGGCACAATGATTATACTGATATTAAGATTAGGTAATTGTAGTGATTAACTAGGTTTACAAAATTGAGGTACTGAAATTCAAACATTTAAGAATTTAACATTTAGTTTATATATTAATGGTAAAGGTGAAGTATTGGCATAATACCATTTCTATATTGGAGTGTCTTAGGCAAACTTATGACTAGCTTAAGAATTATGAAGCAATAGTTGTACAGTGGACCCCCGAGTTTCGAAAGGTTCTTACTTCGTAAACATCGTGTTTCGTAAGCTTTTTACGACTTCGAGAATCGTAAAACCGCTCGTGTTTCGTAACGTATTAGACCTGTCCGCCTGCTCCGCGCCTGCGCGGGACGCAGGACGCCGCCAGTGAAGCGTTGTTTACCATTGAGAGAACATTACCTAGCGCCCTCTTTCAAACATTCACACTACATTTGGTGTTTTTTTTGGTGCTTTAGTGATTGTCACTGTGAAATAAGTCACCATGGGTCCAAAGAAGCTTCCTAGTGGCACCCCTGTGGTAGCATTCATGGAGGGAGTGTAGCATTTATGCAGGGAGTGTAGCAGGCATGCAGGGAGTTTAGCATTCATGCAGGGAGTTTAGCATTCATGCAGGGAGTGTAGCAGCCATGCAGGGAGTTTAGCAGGTATGCAGGGAGTGTAGCATTCATGCAGGGAGGTTAGCATTCATGCAGGGAGTTTAGCATTCATGCAGGGAGTGTAGCATTCATGCAGGGAGTGTAGCATTCATGCAGGGAGTGTAGCATTCATGCAGGGAGTGTAGCATTCATGCAGGGAGTGTAGCATTCATGCAGGGAGTGTAGCATTCATGCAGGGAGTGTAGCATTCATGCAGGGAGCGTAGCATTCATGCAGGGAGTGTAGCATTCATGCGAGTGTAGCATTCATGCAGTGTAGCATTCATGCAGGAGTGTAGCATTCATGCAGGAGTGTAGCATTCATGCAGGGAGTGTAGCATTCATGCAGGGAGTGTAGCATTCATGCAGGGAGCGTAGCAGGCATGCAGGGAGCGTAGCAGGCATGCAGGGAGCGTAGCAGGCATGCAGGGAGCGTAGCAGGCATGCAGGGAGCGTAGCAGGCATGCAGGGAGTGTAGCAGGCATGCAGGGAGTGTAGCATTGATGCAGGGAGTTTAGCAGGCATGCAGGGAGTGTAGCTTTCATGCAGGGAGTGTAGCAGACATGCAGGGAGTGTAGCAGGCATGCAGGGAGTGTAGGCATGCAGGGTGTAGCAGGCATGCAAGGAGTGTAGCAGGCATGCAGGGAGTGGGGATTTCCCTTCGTAGAGGCTGAAGAATTCCTCCCCCAACAAGTGTTTAATTGTGATGAAACAGGCCTGTTTTGGAAGAAAATGCCCAAGAGGACCTTCATTACTCATTACTCTATCTTCCAGATGCCTGCAACTCTTCAATAAAGGTAAGTAAATGTATATATATATATTGTTTTTAATTATTTTATATGTGAATATTTTTTTGTGGAACGGATTAATTGTATTTACATTATTTCTTATGGGAAATAATGGTTCGAATTTCGAAAACTTCGTGTTAAGTACTAGCTCCTGGAACGGATTAATTACGATACTCGGGGGTCCACTGTATTAGAATTTTGGTTAGTCATGTGCAAATTAAGGGGAATCACAGATATCAATAAGTGTATTTTGCTGAACACTCTAACATTACATTTTTAAATCTACAACATACATCTTCGACCCCATTGCCTACACTCTCACTAACCCATCTATCCTCCAATAGTTGTTTATATCTTACCCTACCTGCCTCCTCTTTTAGTTTATAAACCTTCATCTCTCTCTTACTTACTGCTTCTATTTTCCTTGTATCCCATCTACCTTTTACTCCCACTGTAGCTATAACTAAAAAGTGATCTGATATATCTGTGGCCCCTCTATAAACATGTACATCCTGAAGTCTACTCCACAGTCTTTTATCTACCAATACGTAGTCCAACAAACTACTGTCATTTCGCCCTACATCATATCTTGTATACTTATTTATCCTCTTTTTCTTAAAATATGTATTACCTATAACTAAACCCCTTTCTATACAAAGTTCAATCAAAGGGCTCCCATTATCATTTACACCTGGCATCCCAAACTTACCTACCACACCCTCTCTACATGTTTCTCCTACTTTAGCATTTAGGTCCCCTACCACAATATGTATACGTATTTAATTCAGCATTTGGCATCATTATAAAGTGTGCAGAGTTACAGCAATATAAAATATTGTATAATTATACTATTACTATCAATAAATATTACCTACCTATCATATTTATTCCAGAATAATATTAGGTATAACATAAATAACGTAGAAGCATGATAAAAACTGACATTATATAGAGAGGTATTGAAGGGTGGAGGATGAAAAAAAAAGTGACCAAGAAAACGTTACGCACGTGAAGGGTAACTATAGAAGATCACTCTTACCCTATGCAAACACTGAAAAAATTGCGATTTTTTTTTTTTTTTTTTTTTTTTTTTTTTTAAATCCCAAGTAATCAGCTATGCAGGTGTTTCCTGGAATATCTCGGAAGTAAGTCATTGACCTATTTCATGTTGTATTACCATTAATAATACACAGATTGAAAGGAATTTTCCAGCAAACATAAAACTGAATGTTTTAATTTTGGGTGGTGACACTTTTGAAGTGTCAGTAAGGGGTGATTCCTTGATTAGCGACGAAATCGTTTACTGACGGGGTCTTAGGCCCCTATCTACATTGTTAAGGGAGGAGAGACTGTATTAAAAAATATAGCAATAAATGCAATTATAGAAAAAGATATACAGTGGACCCTCGGTTTTCGCCGAAAATTCTTTCCAGAATGCTGCTCAAGTGCCATTACCGAATGAATTTACTTCCTTAAGAAATAATGTCACATAGGTTAGTCTATTTCAGACCCCCAAAAATACACTTGCAAAAGCACTTACGAAAATACACTTACATAAATGTTCGAGTTTGGAGATGACCGAAAACCGAGGGACCACTGTACAGTGGACCCTCGGTTAACGAAATTAATCCGGTCCAGGAGCTATTACTTAATCTGAATCTTTCGTTATCTGAAACCTTATTTCCCATAAGAAATAATGTAAATACAATTAATTCGTTCCACAAAAAATAATCACTCAAAAAAAAAAACAATAACATTTACTTACCTTTATTGAAGAGTTGCAAGCATCTGGAAGGTAGAGTTGCTGACAGGGGCAGGGTGTTAATGGTTGGAAGGAAATCCCCTCCAAAAGGACTTCAGGTAACAAGTCCCTCTCTGGGGTTACTTCCTTCTTTTTTTTAATGCATGAATGCTACACTCCCTGCATGCCTGCTACACTCCCTGCATGCCTGCTACACTCCCTGCATGCCTGCTACACTCCTGCATGCTGCTACACTCCTGCAGGCTGCTACACTCCCTGCATGCCTGCTACACTCCCTGCATGCCTGCTACACTCCCTGCATGCCTGCTACACTCCCTGCATGAATGCTACACTCCCTGCATGAATGCTACACTCCTGCATGAATGCTACACTCCCTGCATGAATGCTACACTCCCTGCATGAATGCTACACTCCCTGCATGAATGCTACACTCCCTGCATGAATGCTACACTCCCTGCATGAATGCTACACTCCTGCATGAATGCTACACTCCCTGCATGAATGCTACACTCCTGCATGAATGCTACACTCCCTGCATGAATGCTACACTCTCTGCATGAATGCTACACTCCCTGCATGAATGCTACACTCCCTCCATGAATGCTACACTCCACCCATGAATGCTACACTCCCTGCATGAATGCTACACTCTCTGCATGAATGCTACACTCCCTGCATGAATGCTACACTCCCTGCATGAATGCTACACTCTCTGCATGAATGCTACACTCTCTGCATGAATGCTACACTCTCTGCATGAATGCTACACTCCCTGCATGAATGCTACACTCCCTGCATGAATGCTACACTCCCTCCATGAATGCTACACTCCCTCCATGAATGCTACCACTGGGGTGCCACTAGGAAGCTTCTTTGGACCCATGGTGACTTATTTCACAGTGACAATCACTAAACCACCAAAAAAGACACCAAATATATTGTGAATCTTTGAAAGAGCACGCTAGGTAATGTTCTCTCAATGGTAAACAACACTTCACTGGTGTCCTGCGCTTGCGCGGAGCAGGCGGACACGTCTAATACCTTTCGGTAACCGAGGAATTTTTCGCTAACCGATTCCGAAAAAAGCTTACGTTTTCCGAAACTTTCGTTAACGGGACCTTTCGTTAACCGAGGGTCCACTGTACTATAAAAAGTTACATATTCTAACTATTGGATTATTACAAGTTTGAACAATTTTTCACAGAGATATAGGATAGTTGTACAATGTTGATGATTTACTAATTGAACTGGCTAATGAAATGGTGTGAATAGTTACTAGGACTAGTATTAACTTGGTTTAGACAATTATTTGAATTCAATATTGCACTGGTTGAGATTTTAGAATATATAAAAATAATATGAACAATTTTTCACTGAAATATAGGATATTTGTACAATGTTGATGATTTACTAATACAAGTAGTGTGGACTAAGAGTAAAAAAAGGTTTTAATCAATTTTAAGTAAATAAAGTGATCACTAGTACTGTAAATAGTTAAGGTTGGAAAATGGTAGTGATAAATATGTATTAAAAAATATAGCAATAAATGCAGTTATAGTAAAAGATATACTATAAAAAGTTACATATACTAACTATTGGATTATTACAAGTTTGAAAAAATTTTCACAGAGATATAGGATAGTTGTACAATGTTGATGATTTACTAATTGGTCTGGCTAATGAAATGGTGTGAATAGTTACCAAGACTAGTATTAACTTGGTTTGGACAATTATTTGAATTCAATATTGTACTGGTTGAGATTTTAGAATACAGTGGTCCTCCGCCTAACGAGCAAAATTCATTCCAGAAGCCTGCTCAAGTGCCATTACCGAACGAATTTACTTCCTTAAGAAATAATGTCACGTATGTTAGTCTATTACAGACCCCCAAAAATACACTTCCACAAGCACTTACAATATTATATTTATATAATTGTACGATTTCCGGGGTGTTCGTTAGGCGGGGGACCACTGTACAGTGGACCCCCGAGTATCGTAATTAATCCGTTCCAGGAGCTATTACTTAACACGAAGATTACGAAATTCGAACCCTTATTTCCCATAAGAAATAATGTAAATACAATTAATCCGTTCCACAAAAAAATATTCACATACTAAATAATAAAAAACAATAAATATATACAGTGGTCTCCCGAGTATCGTAAAAACTTCACTCCAGAAGCTTGCTCAAATGCCATTACCGAACGAATTTACTCCCTTAAGGAAAAATGTCACGTAGGTTAGTCTATTTCTGACCCCCAAAAATACACTTCCACAAGCACTTACAATATTATACTTACATAATTGTACTATTTCCGGGGTGTACGTAACTCGGGGGACCACTGTATACATTTACTTACCTTTGTTGAAGAGTTGCAGGCATCTGGAAGATAGGGAGGATGACAGGGGCAGGGAGTTAGTGGTTGGAAGGGGAATCCCCCTCCAAAAGGACTTCAGGTAACAAGTCCCTCTCTGGGATTACTTCCCTTCTTTTTCTTTTAATGCATGAATGCTACACTCCCTGCATCCCTGCCACACTCCCCGCATCCCTGCTACACTCCTCGCATCCCTGCTACACTCCCCGCATCCCTGCTACACTCCCCGCATCCCTGCTACACTCCCCGCATCCTGCTACACTCCCGCATCCTGCTACACTCCCCGCATGCCTGCAACACTCCCGCATGCCTGCAACACTCCGCATGCCTGCAACACCCCCGCATGCCTGCTACACTCCCCGCATGCCTGCTCCCCCGCATGCCTGCTACCCCCGCATGCCTGCTACGCTCCCCGCATGCCTGCTACGCTCCCCGCATGCCTGCTACGCTCCCCGCATGCCTGCTACGCTCCCCATGCCTGCTACGCTCCCGCATGCCTGCTACGCTCCCGCATGCCTGCTACGCTCCCGCATGCCTGCTACGCTCCCCGCATGCCTGCTACGCTCCCCGCATGCCTGCTACGTCCCCCGCATGCCTGCTACGCTCCCGCATGCCTGCTGCTCCGCATGCCGCTCGCTCCGCATGCCTGCTACGCTCCCCGCATGCCTGCTACGCTCCCCGCATGCCTGCTACGCTCCCCGCATGCCTGCTACGCTCCCCGCATGCCTGCTACGCTCCCCGCATGCCTGCTACGCTCCCCGCATGCCTGCTACGCTCCCCGCATGCCTGCTACGCTCCCCGCATGCCTGCTACGCTCCTCACATGCCTGCTACGCTCCCCGCATGCCTGCTACGCTCCCCGCATGCCTGCTACGCTCCCCGCATGCCTGCTACACTGTTAAATTCCATCGTGTTTCTCACTTTCTTTACCAAAGGACTGGCACTAGGAGCTTTCTTTGGGCCGATGGTAGCTTATTTAGTTGTCACACACAATAATCAAGTGCCAAAAACAATGAATTGGTAATAAATGTTTTGTATGAACTCCTGGGATGATGTTCACTCAAGCTTAAACACTGCTACACTGCGTGACAATGTGCGTGGTTGGCGGTCTAGTGGGCTTTGTATGTGTGGGACACTGGTGGACAGGTTCCATACCAAGCACGAAAACAGAGGTAATCAACGAAAACGGAGGTAAAATTTCCCCGAAAAAACTGCACGAAAACTGAAACACACGAAAACGGAGATTACATGAAAACGGAGGGTTGACTGTATTTTTTTTTTCCAGTAACTTTTGTGGCCTGTGAGACCAATATAATGTATAATATATAATTGTACACTCATTGTATTCATCACAATAACCACACTAATTTGTTTATCATATTGCTTAAAAAAGTTGTTTACAACAAAAAACATGCAAAAATGTTGTATACAGTGGGCCCTTGGAAATCGAACGGCTCGGCAATCGAGCATATCGGAAATAGAACAAGAAAATCGATATCGACAATTGAACAAAATTTCGCTAATCGAACAAGTGCGTACCAGACCTGTCCGCCCAAGCATGCTTGGGTGCCTCAGCGTGCAGGCGTGGAGAGCCAATCTCGCGTTGTTTACAATTGAGAGAACAATACCCTGCATGCTCATCCAAACATTTCACAATTAATTAATTGTTTGGAGTTTGGTCATTAAGTGTGACTGTGAAATAAGCTATCATGGGTCCCAAGAAAGTTCCTAGTGGTACCCCTGTGGTGAAGAAAGTGAGAAACACCATAGATATAAAGAAGGAAATAATACAAAATACGAGAGTGGTGTGCGTATTTCTCAGCTTGCCAGGATATATGGCAAAAACAGGTCAACTATCGCTTCTATCCTGGCTAAGAAGGAACAAAACAAGGAAGCTGATGTTGCAAAAGGTGGTAATATGCTAGCCAAAAATAGACCACAAATAATCGAAGAGATTGAGAAGTTGTTGCTGGTGTGGATCAAGGATAAAGAGTTGGTGGGTGAAAAGGCAAGGAAGTTGCATGCCGATCTTGCAAAAAAAATGCCTCCAACCAGTGTTGATTGTAGTGTTAGTGAATTTAGGGCCAGCAAAGGCTGGCCCTCTCCCCAACTTGTTCTCAGGGTGGAAAAATATTTGAAAAAAAAAAAATTATTTTTTCTTATGAAATGATAGTTTTTTGTGAGTTTTATCTGCCCCCCAAAAAAAAAAAAAATTGCGATCCATACTTAGTGAGATATGGAGGCGTGAAGTTGACATAAATTGAACCGCTTACGGCAACATCGCCGACTGCCGAATCCGGTAATAGTTTATTTTGTTTTTTCCTACTTTTTCTTTTATTTTTTAATATTTTATTTTTTCAAGTAACTTTTATGGCTTGTGAGACCAATATAAAGACTATTTGGTATATATTCACTCATTTTATACTACACAATAACCACACAAACTTTTCTGTCACAGACCGGGCCGCAGGGGCGTTGACCCCTGGAATTCTCTCCAGGTAAACTCCAGGTCTCCAGGTAAAACATGTTTACACAAACCAACAATAAAAAATGTTTATTATTATTTTTCTATCATATATATAAACATATAGAGTCACTGGACAAGTTCCTAGAACTGCAAGAGGTTCTGACGCTTGTAATTGTGTGGGGGTGGACTTGTAAATATGCCTAGTCACCAGCGTAATTAGTGTCACAATAACAAATTACACCATCACTCACCACCCTCACTGCCTGTCAACACCCATCCCTTCCTCATTACCCCACCAACCACATGGAAATAAACCACTGTCTAAATTTTGGGTTATCCTAGGTTGATGGTTGTCCTTCCTTACTTCTTACCTTCTTTCCTTCATTCATTTCTACCTTCCTTCCTTCCTACCTTCCCTCCATCCTACCAACCTTCCTACCTACCTTCCCTCCTTCCTTCTTTACTTCTTCCTTTCTCTCATCTCTTCCTTTCTTCCTTCCTCTCATCTCTTTTTTTCACTCATCTCTTCTTTTCTTCCTTCCTATCTTCCTTCCTCTCATCTCTTCCTTTTTTCCTTCCTCTCATCTCTTCCTTTTTTCCTTCCTCTCATCTCTTCCTTCATTCCTTACTTTCTTCCTTCCCTCTGGTTTCCTGGGCATTGCTTTTGGTCATAAATTCCTCAAAACCATGAAATTCATCTTCACTGACACTTCCATCTGTGTGGGGGTGGACTTGTAAATATGCCAAATCACCATCGTAATTAGTGTCACAATGACAAATTACACCATCACTCACCACCCTCACTGCCTGTCAATACACATCCCTTCCTCATTACCCCACCAACCACATGGAAATAAATCACTGTCTGAATTTTGGGTTATCCAGGTTGATGGTTGTCCTTCCTTCCTTACTTCTTACCTTCCTTCCTTCATTTCTACCTTCCTTTTTTTCATTTATATCTTCCTTCCTACCTACCTTCCCTAATTCCTACCTACCTTGCCTCCTTCCTACCTACCTTCCCTTCTCTTTCAACCCACCTTCCCTTCTTCCTACCCACCTTCCCTCCTTCCTTACTTCTTCCTTCCTCTCATCTCTTCCTTTCTTCCTCTTATCTCTTCCTTTCTTCCTCTTATCTCTTCCTTTCTTCCTTCCTACCTTCCTTCCTCTCATTTCTTCCTTCCTCTCATTTCTTCCTTCCTCTCATTTCTTCCTTCCTCTCATTTCTTCCTTCCTTTCTTCCTACCTTCCTTTCTTCCCTCTGGTTTCCTGGGCATTGTTTTCGGTCATAAACTCCTCAGAACCATAAAATTCATCTTCACTGACACTTCCATCTGTGTTTGAACTGTAGCTTGGGAACAAAAGAGTCCCAATTCGCAGAGGCGTGAGGAGTTTCTTACCACTAGACATAGTGAACAAGGGATATTGAAATGGGGTTCCCACAATACACCACTGGCTCCACGATTTTTTTTATACTGCGCACACTGACTGTGCAGACCCTTTCTCTCACATGTAGGCATACAGTGGACCCCTGGTTTTCGTGATTTTTTCGTTCCAGAATGCTGTTCAAGTGCTGTTGCCAAACAAATTTATTCCCATAAGGAATAATGTAAAGTAGACTAGTCCTTTTAGACCCCCAAAAATACACTTGCAAAACCATTTAAAAAAATACACTTACATAAAAGGGCAGGTTTGGAGCAGGACGAGCACCGGGGGTCCACTGTACCAGCTTTCTCCCTCTTGATTTGAAGGAGCTAGAATTTATGCATTCAAGTACGTGACCATATCTGGCTGCAATGACATACAAGTATGTGACCGACCCTCAAAGAGTTAAGAAGCGTAGTGGCATACACAATGTGGTAAGGCATGGTGAGGCTGTCAGTTCAGACAAACGTGGGGCTGAAAAAATCATAAACGAGTTTCAGGACTACATAAAGACTGAAAATTTGAAACCTGAACGAGTGTTCAATTGTGACGAAACAGGCCTGTTTTGGAAGAAAATGCCCAACAGGACCTACATTACTCAGGAAGAAAAGGCACTGCCAGGACACAAGCCTATGAAAGACAGGCTAACTCTCATGTTGTGTAGTAATGCTATTGGGGATTTTAAATTGAACCCTTTACTGGTGTATCACTCAGAAAATCCCAGTGTGTTCAAGAAACACAATGTAGTCAAAAATAGATTGTGTGTCTTGTGGAGAGCTAGTCAGAATGCATGGGTCACAAAGCAACTTTTCAGTGAATGGATCCATGAAGTGTTTGGACTCCTGTTACTGGACAATGCTCCTGCACATCCTCAAAACATGGAAGACCTACTGTGTGAAGACTTCAGATTTATAAAGTTCTTTCCTCCTAACACCACTCCTCTCACCCAGCTCATGGACCAGCAGGTCATTTCCAACTTCAAAAAACTACACACAAAAGCATTGTTTGAAAAGTGCTTTGAAGTGACCTCGGACACTGAATTGACCCTTAGAGAGTTCTGGAAGAATCACTTCAATATCTACAGCTGCATAGGCCTTATAGGTAAGGCTTGGGAGGGAGTGACTTCCAGGACTTTGAACTCTGCTTGGAGACCATTGTGGCCAGGTTGTGTCCAACAGAGGGATTTTGAGGGGTTTGATGCTGGCCCTGACTCTGCCGACCCTGTGCCTGTTGTGGAAGGTATTGTGGCATTGGGCAAATCCCTGGGTTTGGAGGTGAGTGGCGAGGATGTGGAAGAGTTGGTGGAGGACCACAGGGTAGAGCTAACAACAGAAGAGCTGCAACAGCTGGAAATGGAAGAGCATAAGACCAGAGTTGAGGCTATTGATTCACAGGAGGAGGAAGAAGGAGTGAAGGAGGTGCCTTCTTCAGTGTTTAACCCTTTCGGGGTCGGTGCTGCACAAGTACGTTTTACGCGCCAGGGTCAGTGCCGTACTAGTATGCGTAAATTCTAGCGGCCTCAAATTAAGCGGGAAACAGCTGGTAGGCCTACATATGAAAGAATGGGTCTGTGTGGTCAGTGTGCGCAGTATAAAAAATTTCCTGCAGCACACACTGCATAATGAGAAAAAAAAACTGACCATTTTTTTCATTTAAAACAGAGACTTTGCAGTCTATTTTCATATGGTACAGTGGACCCCCGAGTTTCGTAAAAACTTCACTCCTGAAGTCTGCTCAAGTGCCATTACCGAACGAATTTACTCCCTTAAGGAAAAATTTCACGTAGGTTAGTCTATTTCAGACCCCCAAAAATACACTTCCACAAGAACTTACAAAATTATACTTACATAATTGCACGATTTCCGGGGTATTCGTTAACCGAGGGTCCACTGTATTTATTGATGTACAGTGGACCCCCGGTTTACTATATTTTTTCTTTCGAGAATGCTGTTCAAGTGCCATTACCAAACAAATTTATCCCCATAAGGAATAATGTAAAATAGACTAGTCCTTTTAGACCACCAAAAATACACTTACAAAAGCATTTAAAAAAATAAACTTAAATAAAAGGGCGAGTTTGGAGACCATCGTAAACCGGGGGTCCACTGTATTATCATTTTCTTGGTCTTATTTGATAGAATGGAAGATATATTACAGAACTAGAGATAATTTTGATTGGTTTGACAATGGCAAGTACAGGTATCCCTCAACATTCGCGAGGGTTAGGGGATCAAGATCCTCGTGGATGTTGAAAAATCGCGAATGTTTGGTGCCCCAATATATTGTAGGGAAATATAATACAATACTGCTTCCTTAACCTATTGAACCATGAACAATCATAAAACACATATAAACATTGTAAAATAATGTACTATATACATGTTATTTTGACATGAGCTGGCTGTGGAGGGAAGCCTGTAATAGTATAATTATACAATAAGTATTTTATAGTGTTGTTAAGTGTCATGGGGAATCAAGTTACTGACACACTGCTTCTTCTCCCTCTGCTGTAGCTCTGCCCACTTTGTAATGATGCCAAATGTTGAATTAAATATGTATACATTAGAACAAAAAATGAAACTCCAACTTCATAACTTTATTTTAATTTGCATAACTCATATATTACAGAAAACAATAAAAAAGTAAAATACACATACAACGAGTTAAGCTTACAGAAAAATACATTAAATTCACCATCTAACATCGTTACGAAGTGGGAGGAGCTATTGGAGGGAGGGAGAGGCACAGTAACATTCAGTGTCTGGTGAGTTGTCATGGGTGTTGGATGTTAGCCTTAGTGCTAATAAAATGTTGTGTAATTACACTAATATTAGTAATAAAGTTTATCTAACTATTACATTTATTCCAAATTAATATCAGAAACATGATAAATACCCTAGAACTGTAATAAAGATGCTGAAATGAATAATATATGCCATATTATATGAGTGGGGTAAGAGAGCAGGCACAAACCGCCACCATAAAAGATGTTTACATCAGGGTAAACATGCCTAAATCACTCTTGTTATAAGAACAAATGCAAAAATAGCATTTATTATTTTTAGAATAATAATAATTTATAATAATTGATCTGGAACACTTTAAATGTCATCAGTATTTGGTAGCTGACATTTAGAGCACTCCACAGCAATTATTATTTATTATTATTATTATTATTATTATTTCCCTACAATACAGTGGACCCTCGGTTAACGAATACCCCGGAAATCGTGCAATTATGTAAGTATAATTTTGTAAGTTCTTGTGGAAGTGTATTTTTGGGGGTCTGAAATAGACTAACCTACGTGAAATTTTTCCTTAAGGGAGTAAATTCGTTCGGTAATGGCACTTGAGCAGACTTCAGGAGTGAAGTTTTTACGAAACTCGGAAGTCCACTGTATATTGTAAGAAAATAATAATAATAATAATATTTCCCTACAATATATTGTAGGGAAATAATAATAATAATAAATAATAATAATATTTGGTAGGGTGTGTAAAAGAAGAAAATTGAAAGTGAATATAGGAAAGAGTATGGTGATGAGGATAACAAAAAGAATAGGTGACGAAAGATTGGATATCAGATTGGAGAGAGAGAGTATGGAGGAGGTGAATGTATTCAGATATTTGGGAGTGGACATGTCGGCGGATGGGTCTATGAAGGATGAGGTGAATCATAGAATTGATGAGGGGAAAAGGGTGAGTGGAGCACTTGAGTCTGTGGAGACAAAGAACCTTGTCCATGGAAGTAAAGAGGGAATGTATGAGAGTATAGTTATACCAACGCTCTTATATGGGTGTGAAGCATGGGTGATGAATGTTGCAACGAGGAGAAGGCTGGAGGCAGTGGAGATGTCATGTCTGAGGTCAATGTGTGGTGTGAATATAATGCAGAGAATTCGGAGTTTGGAAATTAGGAGGAGGTGCGGGATTACCAAAACGATTGTTCAGAGAGGTGAGGAGGGGTTGTTGAGGTGGTTTGGACATGTAGAGAGAATGGAACGAGACAGAGTGACTTCGAGAGTGTATAAATCTGTAGTGGAGGGAAGGCGGGGTAGGGGTCGGCCTAGGAAAGGTTGGAGGGAGGGGGTAAAGGAAGTTTTGTGTGCGAGGGGCTTGGACTTCCAGCAAGCATGTGTGAGCGTATTTGATAGGAGTGAATGGAGGCATATGGGTTTTAATACTTGACATGCTGTTGGAGTGTGAGCAAAGTAACATTTATGAAGGGATTCAGGGAAACCGGCAGGCCGGACTTGAGTTCTGGAGATGGGAAGTACAGTGCCGGCACTCTGAAGGAGGGGTGTTAATGTTGCAGTTTTATAACTGTAGTGTAAAGCACCCCTCTGGCAAGACAGTGATGGAGTGAATGATGATGAAAGTTTTTCTTTTTCGGGCCACCCTGCCTTGGTGGGAATCGGCCGATGTGTTAATAAAATAAATAAAAATAATTAATAATAATTGGTGTGGAGTGCTCTAAACAAACAAACAAATTTTATTTCATTGCAGATTACATAGGTATCAGTAGTTACAATGTAAATTGAGTGCAAGGAGAGCCACTGACATGCCATGGCATTAGGGGCAGCTTATTCTAGTCCTTAAAAACTATGTACTTAATATTAGAGAAATTTATTGAGTTTATTCTAGTTAAAAATTATTTTCAAAATTACAATATGATGAAATTTTACTGTTTAAATTATTATATAATGATATTAGATATTAGATTGTTACAGGTGTTAAGATTATTGAATGATAATATGGAATTGAGATTATCTTAAGGAAAATAACATTGAGCATTTTTGACATAAACTTATAATATGAGTAGGGGGTAACATAATAGTAACATATTATTAAAAATTGAGATTATCGTATAGGAAAGTAATAATGAGCATTTTTCAAAGTAGTTTATAGTATGATCATTTAGTTTTGGGTGAGTAGGTGTTTTTTGAGTTGAGTCTTAAATTGATTTTCAGACAAGATTATCTTAATATTTACTGGTAATGAATTCCAGATTCTGGGGCCCTTTATGTGCATAGAATTTTTACATAGGTTGATATGAACACGGGGTATATCAAAAAGTGATCTGTGTCTTGTGTTGTGAATAATACTGACTTAGCTAAATATTCCCACAACACTTATATTATAATGACCACGTAAACTAACTGCAATGCAATTAATTGTTTTAAATTGTTTTAAATTGTTATCTCACTCAATTAGTTGCATTGCTGCAATAAAGTGCTACAATTAATTGATATGTTCAACTTGTATTCAAACTTTAAAACTTAGATAAGCAACTTTACTTATTTTATAAATTATCAACCTTAACTTTTTATTATTTTATTATTACTGTTGCTTTAATTTGTTTAATCTGATTTAATTAATTTTATAATGAAGACAAAAGTACAAAACTATGTTCAAATTTAGCTTAAATACTCACCTTTACTCATTGTATACTATCTACAATAATTCTTACAATCTAGTTTTAAGTTAATTTTAAGTCTGCCCAAAATGTCCTGCATACTAGGGGCTTTTGGCATGTACACCTCATGTAATCTCAATAACCAAATGTAATTCTTTGTATCATGTCCAAATAAAAATTATTATTATTATTATTATTATTATTATTATTATTATAAAGTTGGTGAGGAGAGTTTTGAGCAGAGGGTTTATATTAGAGTGTAAAGTTTTATACAGTGGTACCTCGCGTTACGATATTTTTTTGTTCGAGAATGCTGTTCAAGTGCCATTACCAAACGAATTTATCCCCATAAGGAATAATGTAAAATAGACTAGTCCTTTTACACCCCCAAAAATATACTTACAAAAGCATTTAAAAAAATAAACTTACATAAAAGGGCGATTTTGGGGACCATCGTAACTCGAGGTACCACTGTATATGTAGTAGGCACAAGAGTAAATATGAATGTTCTTTACAGTGAGTAGTTTGAGACTTTTGAATATTGGTGGAGTATGCTGTCTAGAGTGGGAATTTGTTATCATTCTGACTGCGGCCTTTTGTTGTATTATGAGTGGTCTAAGGTGATTTAACGTTGTTGATCCCCATGCACAGATTCCATAGGTGAGATACGGGTAGATAAGTGAATGATATAGTGCAAGGAGAGCGCTGATTGAGGTACATAATAGCGTATCTTTGATAATATGCCTACTGTCTTCGAGATTTTCTTGGAAATTTGTTGTATATGTGTTTGGAATTTAAGGCTACTGTCAAGGTGGATTCCTAGGAATTTTCCCTCTGTGAGTCTTGTGATGGGTGTACCATTGAGTGTTATGTTAAGTTGAACATTTGTGGCTTTGCTTCCAAACTGTATGAAGTAGGTCTTGTCAGTATTGAGAGTAAGCTTGTTAGTCGTCATCCATGTTGATATTTTCTGTAATTCGGCATTAACAGTGTTGGCCAGTATAACTGGATTTGGGTGAGAGAAGACATATGTTGTGTCATCTGCAAATAAAATGGGTTTGAGTAGTTGTGATGCATTCGGTAGGTCATTTATGTAAATGAGGAATAGGAGTGGCCCCAGGACACTTCCTTGAGGGACTCCGACTGTAATTTGTTGTGTGGAAGACTTCGCTCCATTTGTGTACACGTATTGGCTTCTGTTGGTGAGGTATGACTTTAGGTAGTTGAGTGGGTGCCCCCTTATACCATAGTGTGCTAATTTTGTGAGCAGTAAATCATGGTCGACTGTATCAAAAGCTTTGCGTAGATCAATGAAGATTCCCAGTGGGACTTCTTTTTTCTCAAGTGCTGTATATAAATGTCAGCTACCAAATACTGATGACATTTAAAGTGTTCCAGATCAATTATTGTAAATTATTATTATTCTAAAAATAATAAATGCTATTTTTGCATTTGTTCTTATAACAAGAGTGATTTAGGCATGTTTACCCTGATGTAAACATCTTTTATGGTGGCGGTTTGTGCCTGCTCTCTTACCCCACTCATATAATATGGCATATATTATTCATTTCAGCATCTTTATTACAGTTCTAGGGTATTTATCATGTTTCTGATATCAATTTGGAATAAATGTAATAGATAGATAACCTTTATTTAGTACATTCATTACTTACTGCTTCCTTAACCTATTGAACCATGAACAATCATAAAACGCATGAAAACATAGTAAAATATTGTACTATATAGTACTACATACATATTATACTGTAGTTTAATAACAAATAATGAACAAACAAAACACTCAGTGAGTGAGTGGTGGGTGGGCTGGCTTCTGGGTCTGAGGGAAGGTAGTAGGGACGCTCGAGTGGCGGGAAACTTAAATATGATTTGGTGGGTGGTAATTTGGCGGCTGGGAATTTGGCGGCCGGGAATTTGGCGGCCGGGAATTCGATTTTTGCCGATGTTCAAGAATAAACAAATCACACCATGCGTCCAATACACATCAACTGGCGAGTCTAATATTCTTGCACAAGTGCGCTGATATTATTTATACCATTTTTACAATGATGCAGTTGTATACATAACAGTAAATCTTCTATTTTTTGAGAGAATAAAAATTCAAAATGGAAAGCAAAAGTAATGTAAGAGGGGCCTGGAGACGTGACTAATGAACAGAGAAGATGTTATTTTAGTGCCAGGAATGTCTGCCTTGTTTATTCTGGACTCCATTTTGAAATTTGTGAAATTGGCCAAATTGCCATTTTCTGACCACTATTTTGGGTAGTTGAAATTGGTAAATGGGCGGTTTCTTGTACTCAATCGATAGAAGAAATGGAGTTCTAGCGAAATAGCTTTGATTTTAGTGGACTGGAACATGGAATTGGCCAAAAATAGGGCTCAAAGTGGGCGAAATCGCCGATGCGTAAATATCGTTGCGACCGATTACTTTGTGAAAGCATAATTCTGTAAGTTTTTAATCAAATTTCATACTTTTGGTGTCGTTATGATCGGAAAAAGATTCTCTATCATTTCGTAAGAAAAAATTATTATTTTTTTTTCCAAAAAATTTTCGACCCTGAGAATGAGCTTCCGAGAAGGCCTGTCGACCCCCAAAGTGGAATGAGTTGCAAAGTTTTGTTGAAAAATACCACCCTGAGCAAGCTCAAACAAGCCATAACAGCAGCATGTTCAGTGACCAAACAATGTCCTACTTCAGGAACATGTTAAAAAGGCGCCAGAAACAGAGGACTGTGGACAGTTATTTTTCTAGACAGGGGTCTAGTGACTCTCAAGCTGGTCCTAGTGGGATTAAAAGACCAAGAAGAGAAGTAACCCCAGATAGGGCTTTGATACCTGAAGTCCTTTTGGAGGGATATTTTCCTTCCAAACACTAACCCCTCCCTCCCTCACTCCTCCCTATCTTCCATATGCCATCAACAATCTTCAATAATGGTAAGTAAAAATACATGCATTCTTTTGTGTATGTAAAGCTTAATTTTATTAAAATATATTATTTTTTAATATTTTTGGGTTTCTGGAACGGATTAATTATATTTCCATTATTTCTTATGGGAAATATTAATTCGATTATCGAACATTTTGAGTTAAGAACAAGCTCCTGGAACGGATTATGTTCGATTTGCGAGGGTCCACTGTATTAGTAATGTTCTATTATGTATTTACATATGTACAGTCACTGGACATGTTCCTAGAACTGCTGCAGTCTGTGAAAGTCTTCGAAACAAGGTGTCATGTACAGTGGTGTCTTACTCACCTGTGGACCAGTATGATTTTATATTATACATATAGACATGAGGCATAAGCATTATTGTTGCATTGGGCTGGTGCTGCATGCTCATGGCACCATATGGTACACGGTATCATATGGTACATTGTACCATATGGTACCATTGTATTCAACACAATAACCACACTAATATTTTCATCACTATTTTGTTTACAATAATTGTTTACAACAAAAAATATGCAAAAATGTTGTATACAGTGGACCCTCGGTTAACAAAAAAAATTCATTGCAGAAGCCTGCTTAAGTGCCATTACCGAACAAATTTACGTCCTTAAGAAATAATGTCATGTAGGTTAGTCTATTTCAGACCCCCAAAAATACACTTCCACAAGCACTTACAATATTATACTTACATAATTGCACGATTTCCGGGGTGTTCGTTAACCGAGGGTCCACTGTATATTAGTATAGTGGACCCCCGGTTTACGTACTGCTCCAAACTCGAACAATTATGTAAGTGTATTTTTGTAAGTTTATTTTTGGGGTCTAAAAGGACTAATCTAATTTACATTACAGTGGACCCCTGGAGTTCGTAGGCGTTAGAGTTCGTGACATTTTTTCGGAAAAATATTAGTTCGGTGTTCGGCGTACGCGTGGCCCAAGCGGGCCCGACACTCCATTCAGAGTCAGTGTGCCATTGTTTACCAGCGAGAGACTGCCACCCACGCATTCATACCATACATTTTGTCATTATTCCGTTGTTTTTAGTGCTTGCAACTGCTAAATAAGCCACCATGGGCCCCAAGAAAGCTCCTAGTGCTAGCCCTTTGGTAAAGGGCTGAGAGGGGAGAATGTCTTCTTAAGTGATTCAGTGATTCTACGATATGTTATGATACTAAAAAAGCAGGAGTTGATAAAGGCTATAGTGCCAGCCAGCAATAAAGTGTAGCATTAACAGTGTAGCAAGTAAGTTAAGCGATTAAGCGATAGAAAAATGACAACACGAAACTTAACTCCTCCAATGTTGTTGGAGTTATATAGAGCGACTGACAACACCGCCGTGTGTCTGGCGGCCATCACTATTTAAGGCGTATCTTTCAGTGGCCCTTATACACCCAACAACAAACACCACAACACCAGTCCTCAGATTCGTAATGATATTTTATTCATTCTAGAGTATATGTCATGTTTTCTATGTTATTAATATTGTTTATTATGCCATATTAGATGAATTGTGATAGATAAATAAGCCATATAGATGATATTAGTGAAATATTGAAGGACTATCTTGTCCTGTCCCCAAACACACACCTCTGTCGCCGGCACAATTCCAAACATTCGCCAGAAACAGAACTCTCTGGAACACTTTTTTGAGCAACAGGGGTCCAGTGACTCTCAAGCTGGTCCTAGTGGCATTAAAAAACAAAGAAGGGAAGTAACCCAGGGAAAGGACTTGGTACCTGAAGTCTTTATGGAAGGGGATTTCCCTTCAAAACAAAAGCAACTCTTCCATCCTCTCCTCTCCTCCCGTCTTCTACAAATCAACAACTCTTCATTAAAGGTAAGTGACATGTTATTATTGTTTTATTCTTCATGTCTCATTGTTTTATGTGTAATTTAATGTACAAAAATATTTTATTTTAATACTTTTGGGTGTCTGAAACGGATTAATTTTATTTCCATTATTTCTTATGGGGAAAATAGATATGGAGTTCGTAGTATTCGGTGTGCCTTCTGGAACGGATTAATTATGAACTCCGGGGGTCCACTGTATTCCTTATGGGAACAAATTAATTCTGGAACGAATTAATGACGTAAACCAAGGCGGGTGAAATTGCTGACCTTCAAAATGTGCAGAGAACCTTCACCGCACACATAAGTGCGATAAACCACCTCAACTACTGGGAACGCTTGAAGTTCCTAAAACCTCTAGAACGCAGGCGGGAGAGATACATTATTATATACACATGGAAAATTCTCAAGGGCTTAGTACCAAACTTGCACACAAAAATCACTCCCTACGAAAGCAAAAGACTCGGCAGGCGATGTAACATCCCCCCAATGAAGAGCAGGGGTGCCACTAGCACGTTGAGGGACAACACAATAAGTGTCAGGGGCCCAAGATTGTTCAACTGCCTCCCAGCATACATCAGGGGGATTACCAACAAACCCCTGGCTGTCTTCAAGCAGGCACTGGACAGGCACCTAAAGTCGGTACCTGACCAGCCGGGCTGTGGTTCGTACGTTGGACTGCGTGCGGCCAGCAGTAACAGCCTGGTTGATCAGGCTCTGGTCCAACAGGAGGCCTGGTCACGGACCGGGCCGCGGGGGCGTTGACCCCTGAAATTCTCTCCAGGTAGACTCCAGGTACAGTCACTGGACATGTTCCTAGAACTGCTGCAGTCTATGAAAGTCTGAAAGAAGGTGTCATGTACAGTGGTGTCCTACTCATCTGCGGACCAGTATGATTTTATATTATGCTTATAGACATGAGGCATAAGCATTATTGTTGCAAAAAAAAAAAAATTCATTTCAGCCACATGTTGGTGTGATGTCCATTGTCTCAATTATTTTGTTCACTCTCATGACCTTTATTACGATCACAGGTAATAAATGGAATGTGAGACCTGGTCGTAATGGGAATTGGAGCAAACAAACTCAGCAGTAGACTATAATGTATATTTTGCCTTCACCCCCTATATACAGGTATGTACAATATGATTTACGTAAACCTTTTGATACAGTCGTCCATGATTTACTGCTCACAAAAGTAACACACTATGGTTAAAGAGGGCACTCACTCAACTACCTAAAGTCAAACCTTAGCAACAGAAGGCAATACGTGTACACAAATGGAGCTAACTCTTCCACACAACAAATTACAGTCGGTGTCCCACAAAGAAATGTTCTAGGACCACTCCTCTTCCTCATTTACATCAGTGACCTACCGAATGCATCACAACAACTCAAACCCATATTATTTGCAGATCACTCTACATATGTCTTCTCTCACCCAAACCCAGTCATACTGGCCAACACTGTTAATGCTGAATTACAGAAAATATCTACCTGGATGATGACTAAAAAGCTTACTCTCAATACTGACAAAACCTATTTCATTCAATTTGGAAACAGAGCTACAAATGTTCCACTTAACATAACGCTCAATGGGTCATCCATCACAAGACTCACAGAGGGAAAATTCCTAGGAATCCACCTTGACAGTAGCCTCAAATTCCAAACTCATGTACATACAACAAATTTCCAAGAAAATCTCAAAGTCAGTATATCCATTGTATAGCTATTGAGTAAGACCTATCATAAGACTGCCTGAAAAGCCTAGGCATACCTAGGCATATTATTGGCCATCTTGTAATATCAACTTTAATGTATAACTATAAGTACCCCCCACCTTGTATTACATGAAATAAAGGATTTGAATTTGAATTTGAATTTGAATACTATCAAAGATACGTTACTATATGCATCAATCAGCTCTCCTTGCACTGTATCATTCACTCATCTACCCTTATCTCACCTATGGAATTTGTGCATGGGGATCAACAACATTAAATCACCTTGGACCACTCATAACCCAGCAAAGAGCTGCAGTCAGAATGATAACAAATTCCCACTCTAGACAGCATACTCCACTAATATTCAAAAGTCTAAAACTACTCACCATAAAGAACATTCACACTTATTCTTGTGCCTACTACATACTACATAGAACAGTACATTCAAACATTAACCCTCCACTCAAACTTCTCACCAACCTTAACAGAACCCACGACCATAACACAAGACACAGATCACTTTTTGATATACCCCATGTCCATATCACCCTGTATAAAAATTCTATGCACATAAAGGGCCCCAAAATCTGGAATTCAATACCAGTAAATACTAAAATAACCTGGTCTGAACATCAATTTAAGACTCTTCTCAAAAACCACCTACTCACCCTAAACTAAATACTCTATACTCAGTTCAACCAAAAACTCTCCCAATTACCTAAGTCTTAAAACTTCAAAACTAGATTACCGAAGTTCATACATTAATAAATACAGTGGACCCCCGAAAATCGAACATTCTTCATTCCAGAATGCTGTTCAAGGGCTGTTACCAAGCGAATTTATTCCCATAAGGAATGATGTAAATTAGATTAGTCCATTTCAGACCCCAAAAATACACCTATAAAAGCACTTACAATAATAAACTTACAGAAATGGGCGAGTTGGGAGTGTTCGATTTCCGAGGGTCTACTGTACTACATAATAGTATAAATACATGCCCCCCCCACACCAAATTGAAGCATTCTCATACTGTAAACTACTTTCAATAATTCTCAGTGTTATTTTCCTATAATACAATTTCAATATTTTTTATTGATATAACCAACCAATAAAAAACTTTCACCTTGTCATAATGTAATATCCTCAGATTGTAATTTGAGTAAACTTATTATCTGTTATAAATAAAAAACTAATGTTTACCTATAACAAACTTGATCAACTTCTCTAGTATTAAGTAGTCTATAAGCCATTAGATTTAGTCTGCCCATAATGCCATGGCATGATAGTGGCTCTCTTTGCACTGCAATTCATAATTGTAATTACAAAATCTCGATGTAAACTTGCAATGAAATAAAAATATTATATTATTATGGTTATTATTATTATTATTATAGATAGAATAGTAAGTGCACGCTACAGTGATAGAGGGCAAAGCAGAAGCCAGAGAGAGTGCACTGTATTGAATCATCAGGTAGGCAAGTCTGCCAATGCTTACTGCAAGTGAACCATGTTGCTTCAGCTTTGGCAGGCTTGCCTGTGATTGGTCAATGAACCAAGGTACTGATTTAACGACAGGTACCCGGGTACCTTATCAATCATTAAACCCTTATCACCTTGTTCACTGGTTGGGAGGCAGCCTATATGGGAGTGTGACAGGCCAAATAAATTGTAAACATACTCTTTACATGCCACAACATTCATGAGTCTTCCATGTACAGGACAGATATTTTCTATAACTTCATATCTGACACAACCTACTTTCACTACTGAGTCCCACCAACATGTGACAATGTCCTCAACTGGTGAGTCCCACCAACATGTGACAATGTCTTCAACAGGTGAGTCCCACCAACATGTGACAATGTCCTCAACTGGTGAGTCCCACCAACATGTGACAATGTCCTCAACTGGTGAGCCTCACTCCTCTGTATTATATTGAGGAAGTCTATTGTACAGGCAAAATGTCTCTCCAATATAAATGCCCAGGTGCTGCACATGTCTTACTCATCTATGTACAGTGGACCCCCGAGTTACGAACACCCTGGAAATCGTACAATTATGTAAGTATAATATTGTAAGTGCTTTTATAAGTGTATTTTTGGGGGGTCTGAAATGGACTAACCTACTTGACATTATTTCTTAAGGGAGTAAATTTCTTCATTAATGGCACTTGAGCAGGCTTCTGGAATGAAGTTTTTACGTTACTCGGGGGTCCACTGTATTTGGCTGAAAGCCAGATGAGAAAAAATGTAATTCATCTTTAACAAAATTACAATTATTAAATTTACAGTGTTGATTAACATCATTTTTTTTTTTTTTTGCAGTTCATCATCTCAAGAGAAGAATTATAGTTAATATCTTGACTCAGTACTGGTGTAAGTAGTGGATATACTGCAGAAATAGTGTCAGCAATAGTTTTGTTGACTACATTGTTGTGAATATAGTACCCTGAATATTTTTGCTTGTATCATAAAGCTCACTTCATTATATTAACAGTTACATCTACAACCTCAACAACCAGTGAACATAAGTTCACTTACTATAATACTGTACTTATATTATTATAGTACTGTACATGTATTATTAACATATTTTCCACTAAACTTTATTACTATTTAAAAGTTTCTTAGCTTATTATATAAATATTTGGTTAGTGTCTTTATAAGACACAAGTGTATAGTCTTAATGAAGTGTGTAGATTTTCTTTGCAATATTTTTTATGTTCTAAAAAATAAGTTATATTTTTAACAATAATGCAGAATAACAATTTTAGTACATAAGACTATAAGCTTTAGTAACTGCATCAATTGACTGTTTGAAGAATATTGTAATGCATTGTTTCTGTTACTTTCTGTACTTCAAGTAATGACAGGATATTGTAATATTATATCATCTGTATTACCCTCTCTACTTCAAATATTTTATTGTATCACATTCCTTCCATCTTTCACATAATTAATAGATGCCTTTATTAACTTACTGATGCTATAGAAAATATTTTTTCTTCTTTTATTTTCCTCCTTGTATTTCAGTTTTACATTTTACTTTCATTATTTAACTATGTTTGCCTCATATTAATCCTGTGTGCTGTTGTTAATGTTAACACTCATGTTGATGCTGTGTGCTGTTGTTAATGTTAATACTCATATTGATGCTGTGTGATGTTAACGTTAACACTTATGTTGATGCACTGTGCTGTTGTTAATGTTAACACTCATGTTGATGCTGTGTGCTTTTGTTAATCAAACAAAAACTAACAGATAACAACATTACTTGGAATGAAAATGTTCATTATTTGATTACATATTTATATTGTTTATAAGAAGTTGAAAAGTGAATAAATGCAGTAATTCACTGCAGTGAATTACTTATAGACATGTACCACTTAATTGCTCATTACCAAATGTAAGTTTACATCAAGTCTTTACACACAAATTTCAAAAAGCACTTTCTATGCAATGTAAGATGGGAAATATTTAATGTAAAATTTAATTTTATTTAAGATTTAAATATATAGTTTATGCAGTAAATAAGAGATAATAATGAGAACATATATATGATGACGGGTTTCTAAATTATTTTTCTCACAGATATTCCTTAGTTTAAAATTTTAAGACGTAATATGTAAGAATTCAATAAGCAGAGAAACAATATTAGTATTTAGTATCTAAATGACTTCCCAGATAAATAACATGATGCAGTGCAAGAAAGTTCCTTCAGGTAAAAACTCACATCAGTGTTCAGAGTGTTTAAAAAACTTTAAACAAAAATCATATCTAACACAGCACATGAGACTTCATTCACAAGTAAAACCATATCAGTGTTCAGAGTGTTTAAAAAACTTTAAACAAAAATCTTATCTAACACAGCACATGAGAGTTCATTCACAAGTAAAACCATATCAGTGTTCAGAGTGTTTAAAAAACTTTTCATTTAACTCAAAACTAATACAACACTTGAGAGTACATTCACAAGAAAAACCATTTCATTGTTCAGAATGTTTAAAAAGCTTTTCTGATAAATCAAACCTAATACAACACACAAGAATTCATTCACAAGAAAAACCATATCAGTGTTCAGAGTGTTTAAAAAACTTCTCACGTAGCTCAACTCTAATACAACACATGAGAGTGCATTCACAAAAAAAACCATATCAGTGTGCAGAGTGTCTAAAAGGCTTTTCACTAAAATCAAGTCTAATAAGACACATGAGTGTCCATTCAAAAGACAAACCATATCAGTGTTCAGAGTGTTTAAAAGACTTCTCATGTAAACAAAATCTTATAAAACACATGAGAGTTCATTTACAAGAAAAACATTATCAATGTGCAGAGTGTCTAAAACAATTTTCACATAAATCATCTCTTATACAACACATGACAGTTCATTCACAAGAAAAACCATATCAGTGTTCAGAGTGTCTAAAAGACTTTTCACAAAAATCACATCTTATTCAACACTTGAATATTCATTCAAGATAAAAATCATATCAGTGTTCAGTGTCAAAGACTTTAACCCTTAAACGGTCCAAACGTATATATATGTTCTTGCCGCTACTCCCCCTAATATTTCGATTTTTTTTTTTTTATAGAAATGAAGAGCACATTTTTTTAAGTGTTATAGAATAAAAAAAATCTAGGGTCAGTAGTTACCGAGATATGAGGCAGAGAAGTTGGCTCTAGATGCTCACCTGACAGCAACAGGAGTCCTGCCGCTTGCAGAATTGTTGCCGATATACCTTTTTTTTTTCTCTTTTTTTTCCAAGTCGGCCGTCTCCCACCAAGGCAGGGTGACCCAAAAAAAAAAGAAAATCCCCAAAAAGAAAATACTTTCATCATTCAACACTTTCACCACACTCATACATAATCACTGTCTTTGCAGAGGCGCTCAGATACGACAGCTGAGAATAGTTCCTCCCAGCTGTCACTATCCCAGACCCCTCCTTTAAAGTGCAGGCATTGTACTTCCCATTTCCAGGACTCAAGTCCAACTAAATCAATTAACTGGTTTCCCTGAATCCCTTCACAAAATGTTACCCTGCTCACACTCCAACAGCTCTTCAGGTCCCAAAAACCATTCGTCTCCATTCACTCCTATCTAACACGCTCACACATGCTTGCTGGAAGTCCAAGCCCCTCACAGACAAAACCTCCTTTACTCCCTCCCTCCAACCTTTTCTAGAATGACCCCTACCCCGCCTTCCTTCCCCTACAGATTTATACGCTCTCCAAGCCATTCTACTTTGATCCATTCTCTCTACATGACCAAACCACCTCAACAACCCCTCTTCAGACCTCTGACAAATACAGTGGAACCCCAGTTAACGAACACCCCGGAAATCATGGAATTATGTAAGTATAATATTGTAAGTGCTTGTGGAAGTGTATTTTTGGGGGTCTGAAATAGACTAACCTAAATGACATTTTTTCTTAAGGAAGTAAATTCGTTCGGTAATGGCACTTGAGCAGGCTTCTGCAATTAATTTTCTTCGTTAACCGGGGTTCCACTGTACATTTAGTAACTCCACACTTTCTCCTAATTTCCACACCGAATTTTCTGCATAATATTTACACCACACATTGCCCTTAGACAGGACATCTCCACTGCCTCCAGCCGCCTCCTCGCTGCAGCATTTGCAAGCCAAGCTTCACACCCATATAAGAGTGTTGGTACCACTATACTTTCATACATTCCCTTCTTTGCCTCCATGGATAACATTTTTTGTCTCCACAGATACCTCAACGCACCACTCATCTTTTTTCCTTCATCAATTCTATGGTTAACCTCATCCTTCATAAACCCATCTGCTGACACATCAACTCCTAAATATCTAAAAACATTTACTTCTTCCATAATCTCTCTCTCCAATGTGATATCCAGTTTTTCTTTATTTAAATCATTTGATACCCTCATCACCTTACTCTTATCTATGTTCACTTTCAACTTTCTACCTTTTCACACCCTCCCAAACTC